>LFNC01000281.1:0-17527 GCA_001235845.1 Perkinsela sp. CCAP 1560/4 | reverse complement strand
CGGAGCACATCCACCACCACCGTGATAAGACACTGGCGCTGGTGGCCAGCATGATTTGCATTGGTACATGCAGCGAAAACGCACGGAGCCCGCGGATAAAATTCGCGCGGCACATGTTTAATTAATTTAATACGCGATCAGTGGAACAGTACGGGTGACGTTTGGCCGAATACGCTCGGTGTTTGAGGGAAATGATGAACTTACAGTAAACGCATTGAAGAATAAGCTAAATTAAATTGACAATAAAGCGATAGCAAAATACAATTTGAGATTTATTGAAAAAACGCGTGATTATTCTGTATATTGCTGTCAAACAGGCTGTCTCAAGAAATAAAAATTAGATGTTTTCAAAAGTGTATTTTGCTCAGTATTGTTTGTCATGAAAACCTCCAGTTGACCTTTCATCTGGATGTGCGTCTATTAAATTGGTGTGTTCGCCACCACTGCCAGATTGGACGATAAAATAGGAGACCTCCAAACGAAGTCCTAGCACGCCAAGTACTCAAGCGTTAAAGAGAACCACTTGGGCCAAGCGCAGTCCACTCGAGAGATTCGCATCTCCGAGGGGAATCGGAGTACCAGCGAGACTTGCCAGTTGCCTCACTAGCTGTGATCCAGGATTTCTTTTCTGAATATCCGCTGGGTAAACTTGCGCTGTATTCTATTTCAACTTTTCTTTCGTCAAGTTTGAATTTTTTCTACGCATAAAATGTTGTCAAACGCATACGTGGGAGTCTTCTTTGCATGCGCCGACGATGGAATCGGAAAGTTCGACCGATCCATGCTGTCTCAGCAAGAATTGATGGAGCTTTTCATATTTGGGCTGAATGAACCAGAGAAGATATGTGGCAGTCGGGATGATCCAGATGATGTATGCGAATGGGAGGGGGTAAAATGCAATGCTGATGGGGGAGTTGAGGATTATAAGTGGGGTTGTAAACAACACGCTGGCACACTTTGCTTCGAGTTTCTTCCATGCAGTATGAAAATTGTGCAGATGTTCATAAACGCCCTCAGTGGTACAATCCAACTTGCTGATCTCCCGGGGCAGATCGAGGAATTATCTCTTTTTAGCAACCAGCTGACCGGCAGTCTTGATCTGGACAGCCTTCCTGCTGCGGTTCGATCACTTTTTCTCCATTTAAACGAATTTACTGGAGATATATCCCTGGAAAAGCTCCCGAAATGCCTTGCATATTTATCGCTCTTTGAAAATCACCTGAGCGGGACAATATGTTTGACCTCCCTTCCGGCAGCCTTGTGGTGTCTTCGTCTAAGCCAAAACAACTTTCAAGGCTCGCTGGACTTTACACGACTGCCAAAGTCCATCGTTACCATGAACCTTTCCGAGAATCGCTTTTCAGGCACAATTGATTTATGGAATCTGCCTGAGAGTATGGTGGATTTAAACGTTAGAAAAAATACACTCAGTGGAACAGTATGGGTGCCGAAACAACTGCATGGCAGGTTTGACGGGAATCTAGGTGTCTGGTGTTTTCAGGAAAACAACGAACTCACCGTGGAACTAGTGTAGTGCAGAAACATTTTTGGGTATTAAAATATGACTAAGCGCAATCAGTAAGAATTAAAAGGGATTTTAGTGATATGAATGTGGTCTGCTTGAAACCTATTCGGGGTACCGTACATCATCCTTTTCTCTGAGCGCTTGTTGGTTACAATTCAAATGTAAGACTTTCCCGCAGACCAGGTATTCAAAGCTGGGGACTATAGCTTCAGAAGGTAAATCATGCAAAGTGAGAGACCTCCTTTCCACCATCCTTTAAATCTCTTTATGTGAAAACACTTTCAATCACCTGATGTTCTGTGTCTAAAAGCCTGATAAATCACTTTGAAGGCTCGCTGGACTTCACATGACCTCCAAAGTCCATCCGCCGCGTTATCCTTGACGAGAATCGCCTTTTGGGAACAATCGACGAACATAATTTCTTTATCTTGTTCGTTGCGAGAAATGAACAACTTACTGTGAAACACATTGAAGAAGAAGCTGAATTTAATTGGCGACAAAACAATCAGAAAATACGATTTGAGGTATGGAAAAACGCGTGAGTATTTCGAATGTGGCTGTCTAAAATATGACCATTGAGTGTTGTAAAAGTATTTTGCTTCTTATTGTTCTATCATGAAAGCCTCCAGTTGATGTCTCATCTAACGGTGTCACGCATCACGTGTCTGGAAGAGCGGTAAGGCAACGCTCTGGCAGGTATCTCCGAATGCGGTTTACGGTCACACATGTTTCTATCTTTATGGGTTGAATATATCATTATATATAATAATATAGAATACCATCCTACTATAAATATGTACTATCCTTCCATTCAAAGTATAAGTTCAGTAACTCGATTGTATTTCATGCAATGCCAATGTTTTCGATGTGCGCTGATTATCAAAACGATCATACTGTGTTCGCCAAAACATGAGAGAACCTCGAAGCAAAGTGTGCCCCTTCATCCGCACAACTCGCTGGGAGTTCGCTGACAAAACGTGTTTGCAAGAGAAACAAGGCGACTTCAACGAAATCATCTCATGCTTAGGCCTGAGTTTCTTGAAGGATCATATAGGATTCTCGGATCCCATGTCTTCCCAAGGCGTCACAGGTTTGTTGATATTCCACTTGAACGTTCCCTATTGTGGGGGGTTTCAGCAGATCGCGAAATACTGGAAGCAATCCAGTTTTATGAAAGCACTGATCGAGCTGTGACTGACTGCGGTACCAGTAACTGCTCATGCCAGCAATCATCGTACCAAACAAGCAAACGTGCGACCTCAGCCTGAATATCCTTTCTGCAGATCTGATGAAAGGCCACCTCTTCGTGGAAAACCACCAGTTCACGTCTCATTTCGCTGGTGTATTGCATTGGTCTGTTCACAGTGTAAGTAGATTGACGTGGAAGCAATTATCGAGGTCAGCGTATTCCCGGATATATCGAGGTTTTCCATCCTTTCAGGAAGGTCACCAAACTTGTGTCGGCCCTTTGACAAATTTGATCATCTGTCTTTTATTTGCTTATAGTCATTCGCAATGTTTACATCATTGGTTATTCCATGTGACGACGGCATTGGTAGATTCGAGGAACCAAAACTCTCACAGCAAAGCCTTCTGGGGATTCTCACATTCGGACTCGATGAAGTCGAAGCATCCGGTATTCGTAAATCGACTGTTTGTTCCTCTCAATCAAGAAGTGGCCATTAAATATTTTAAAAGAGTAGTTTGCGCCGTGTTTTTTCGAAGAGCTCATGAAAGGAGATAACCCAATTCTGTTCTGTAAACCTTTTTCCAATGTTTTCGATGTGCGCACTTGTTTTCGCCTTTGCTGACATTTCAAATATTCCGCCTGGCGACATAAACTTTCTTCAGCTGCAATAGCAAACCACTTTCATGGACCGTTTTTATTCACCGAAAAGTAAAGTAAAAGCGAAGACCAAGAGTACAAAGGAACATAAAGTTGAGCGCGCGGATTATTTAAGAAATGCCCCTTTGCGTGACTATTGCGAGTGGAAGAGTGTGAGGTGCGTCGAAGGGAAAGTGGTTCGAGTAGACCACATAGATCGTCACGATAAAGTGTTGGATATTCACTTGTTGCCACCGACCGTGGGAGATATCCATTTAACAAGCTGCTCGCTGGACTACGCACTTCATACGCGAGCGTTGCCACGTACATTGAAGTACTGCCGCATTAACCGCAATCGGCTTCGTGGGTCTATCGGCTTACGAACCCTTCCGGAACACCTCGTACATCTTAATCTCTCTACGAATCAGCTGGTTGGTCCTGTTGATCTTGCGGAATTACCACGCAAGCTTATAACCCTCGATCTGTCGGACAACCGTATTCGGCAATCAGTTATTTTCTTTGGCCAGCTTCCCCCAAACTTGATATACGTCAAGTTTTACTTTGTTGCGGGAAATAACCTAATCGGCGAGCTCCGTAGCACATCCACGGAAAATGTGGAAAGGCTTGGAGAAATTTTCCCGGGCATTTCGTTGAAGCATATTCATATAGAATGAGAAATTTCTGCCCGGTTAATCCACACGCTTTAGTTGAAAAGAGTTTACTATTATGTAATAATACTTCTATTTTGCATTCCGCGCTTTGGCTGCAAATTTTGCGTGTTTGAGTAGTAAATATAAGCGACCATATTCATGAAGAAAACGTAGGGAATGTACGCGCCAGAACAATCCATTGGGCTATTCTTCTACGTAGCGGATTCCCACCTTTCTATGTCAATTTACACCAGACGATGTATACACACAATAGCAACGAAATCCGTACACGGATGCTGAGAGGTTGCACACCTTATCCCGCGCTACTGGTAAACCGCATGCCTTCTCATGCACTGTCGTTTTATTTAAGCTATAAGATTAATAACTTGATGGTATTTCGTATAACCTCAACCAGCCACCGGATTCATGATCATCGTCCTTGTTGGCCTTAGACGCTTCATCCCAGAGTATTCGCATAATAATTTTCCGCTGTGTTCTATTTCAACCGCCATCGGCAAAAACCATCGGTTTCAAGGCTTAAAATCTCGCAGTAAGTCAGCTGAGCGCTAACCCGGCGAAAGGACACCTCTCCGTGGTGGGTTGGACCAGTACCCAGCCCTTGGGGAGGTTCGGGAAACCGCCAAATTACTTCCAAGGGGAGAATCTCCTTGGTGGCGAGACGAGGTAAGGCATCTACTAATCCTCTGTTGTTTCAATCCGCGGGATGAGATTAGCCCACATGAATAACGCGAAAAGCAGAGAGCATGCGCATACGTGTCGAAAGGCACGTGCAATTTTCAAATTGCGCTATAAAAAAAACTCAGCTGAGCGGTACAATATGTTTCAACTCTTTTCCACCCACCCCTGAGTTGATGAATCTAGGGAAAAATAACTTTTAAGGCTCGCTGGCCTTTACACGCCTGCCAAAGCGCATGCGCTACATATACCTTGACGGGAAAGTCGAGGAGTTTTGCTGGATTTGTAAAAAGGAGCATGGAACTGGCACACTCCGATTTGAGTTTCTTCCATGCAGTATGAAAACTAAAGTTCTCCGCGTGATTCTAGCGGAGCCCGTCACAGACCGCAATCTTTCTCTTGGTATGGCGGACCAGCTTGTTCCAATCCTGGTGCTGGACAGTACCATGTGTCACAGATCGAAACGGACGAAAGCTCACCTACCTTTCTACAGGCTGCGAGATATCAGCGCTTTTGAATCAGAGACAGTCTAGACTTTAGCCCATTGAAACCTACTACTGCCGGCGTATAGCCAACTCGTATTGAGGTCTGACTACCTCAAGAAAATACCATGCCCTGCATATTAAGTACCACTACATAAATACAGAATACGTTAAAATATATAAAAATACGTTGTTGACCAAGCGCTCTTCGGCGTGTCCGTTTTCCGGGATGGGAAGCCTTTCCGAATCGGAAAGCGCACTTTGGTTTACTAAACTACAGAGCACAGCGCTGCAAGATTATCATTGCTACATCAGCAGCAGATAGCTCAGAGACCATCCCTGCCAGTACGACCCTCCCAGACACGTTATGCGCTGTGTTCTTGCCACCGGCGATTTTGACACTTTTACTGGAGAAATCTTCGGATTTCATGATGAGTTTTATGTTGCGTTGCTTCCACATCAATCTAACTACACTGTAAATACCCCAATGCAATCCACGCAAAGTCAGATGAGATGTCAACTGGTGGTTTTCATGATATAATAATACCAAGCAGAATAGTTTTAAAAAACATTTTAGACACGCCGTTTTAGTCAGATATTCGACATAATCACGCGTTTTCGAAAGATTCTTAAAGTCACCGGAAGATGTGTAAAACATTGGCGGATAAATCGCGATGCGCAGAACATCCGACATCCTTTGTCGGCGCGTAGTCACACGCTCTGCGATGCGCGACTTGGTCCAAATAACAGCAGTTTACACCCATGTTATGACTCGAACCAGAATATTTAACCAGATAGAGAATAAAAACTGAATACGCAAATTGTCAATTCACAGCGCAAAATGTGTTGATAGCACGAGAAGTGACTAAGTTATCTCGTTGGGTAGCGAGTGCGGATTAAAATTATCATCAGCTTCTTCTAGCTCTCCTATTCACCTGGGTGAAACATCGACGGACAGGTATCGCCTATATGTTTATTCGCACTGGCTATTATGATACACATAGTAATACTGATTACACATGAGGTACAATACGGGTCAAATGATCTTTTAGTTGCACTGGCGCTACTCGTGATGGTCAATCTTCTATTCCTGCCGATTTATGTTCAAATTACCGATCCATATTTATGGCTGCAGTAAGCTCGCCTTAGTGGCCATCCCATCTGACACTGCTACTTGGATGGAGTATATAACTATTATGCGGGCGATTTCACCTTCGTACCCAGACAATAGTATCCTATTATATGTTCAACTAGGTGATGCGTGTATCTTATCCTCGGGGCAGCTTACCTCAGTGCGTAAGCTGTTGAGGCGGCAGTCTATCATGCGACAATAAAGGAAACGTCAACTAATCAATCAAATTTCACAAGCTCCCTTCGACGTAAGCTAGTCCACCACCACATCAATTCAGATTTTAGTAGTGTTCAATAGTGTACATGTGATTATCCATGAAGAAAGGGGGTGAATGCAATATCTACCCCATGTCGCAATTCTCTTCTCAAGTTTGCGAAGCTTTCCGAGATATTTGTTTCTTGTTATTGTTCAGGGATAAATACCTCTAATAGATGCACTGCTCATGATTGCTAAAATGGTTCAGCATGTTTCGCCTGTTTCGCTGCAGCATAAACTTCTCGACTTATCTATACGCACCGTTGAGCCTTGCCAGATGATAAATCTATGTACACCCTATAGCGAAAATGCGTGACTGGAAGAAGAGAGTCAGTTTGCAAAAGGTGGCGCTTATGTGAACTTTATTCGAAATCGCACCGTTACCAGTGAGAATTCATCGGGGTCCATACTCGATGGAGTACTTGTGGAGCATGATATGTTGGTCTCGAAACCCTGAAGAGTACTTTTGCTAATTTCAGAAGTCGACAACATAGAGACGCAGCGGAAAGATCACCCGCTAAGCGACAATTGAAAGACACGATGACCGACACACCGACTGAAAGAGAAGTTCAGACGGTCTGGAAAGCAGGTTTCTACTACTATATCAATTCTGCAGTGATCTGTTCAAAATGTTTCCATAGCGGCAATTTGGGGCCATATAAGTGCCTTGGGACTTTTTAAAACTTGTTGCGACTCTACAACCCATGTTGACGAAAGCCGTTTTCGTTTCGTGACACTACCCTCGATGCCCGTGAAAACACCAATCCAATACACGCGCATCGGGAGGAGACCTCAACTGCAGGTTTCATCATGAATCATACGGATCAAACTACTCCTTTAAAACAGCTAATGGTCATTTCTGGAAAATAAATTCCGAACTAATCACTGAATCTCAAATTGTTTTTTGCTATCGTTCTGTTGTCGATTAATTTTCGCTTATTCTTCAATGCGTTCCACAGTAAGCTCGTCATTTCCATCAAGGAACGCCCTAAGGCCATGTGGCACCCGCACTGTTCCACTGAAAGCATTGTTTCTAAAGTTTACTAAAGCCATACTCTTAGGCAAATTCCCTAAGTCGATTGTGCCTGAAAAGCGATTCTCCTGAAGGAACATTTTGCGGATGGACTTTGGCAGTCGTGTAAAGTCCAACGAGCCTTGAAAGTTGTTGTTGTCTAGAACAAGATGCTCCAAGGCTGGCGGAAGGGAGGTCACACATATTGTCCCGCTCAGCTGATTTTCAGCGAGCGACAAATATTCAAGGCATTTTGGAAGGTTTTCGAGAGAGACTTCTCCGGTGAATTTGTTTCGACTGAGATTAAGTGCTCGAACCGCAGCAGGAAGCCTGTCGAGGTCAAGACTACCCGTCAGCTTGTTTTCGTAAAAATATAACTCCTCGATCTTCTCCGGAAGATCAGCAAGTTGGATTGTACCACTCAGGGCGTTCAGGAACATATCTAGTGTTTTCATACTGCATGGATCGTTTGAATGAAAGAAGGGTGCACCGTTGAGGACTTAGGTGAACAACAAGTGACATAAATACCTTTGCTGAATGCGATATAGCACGGTATAATGTACCTGTTCGATCCTCCATAATTACCCAACTCGGTACGGGAATAGTTGCCTAGACGCTGGAAGGGATATATTGAAGGTTCTTTGATCTACTGTGACGACCTATGCACGCATGGGTTAAATCCCCCAGCGATAATCAGTGAGAATAGGGGAATTGACGAAAGATCTATTGCTAGTAAAGCATACCTCTGACGTATACTAGCCCGATTACACATTATAGGCTAAATGAAAACATTTTTCGCGTAGAGAAAAATTTAAACTTGACGAAAGAAAAGTTGAAAAAGAACACAGCGCGAGTTTACCCAGTGGATATTCAGCAAAGAAATCCTGGATTATAGCTAGTAAGGTACCACTAGCAAGTGTCGCTGATACTCCGATTCCCCTCGGAGATGCGAATCTCTCGAGTGGACTACGCTTGGTCCAAGTGGTTCTCTTTAAAGCTTGAGTACTTGGCGTGATAGGACTTCGTTTGGAGGTCTCCTCTTTCATCGTCCAAGCTGGTAGTGGTGGCATCCCGGGTGATTGGGCAAATACTCGCAATTTTCGAAGGATCGGCACTGCATTGCCGAAGGAATGTTGCCGAGCTGGCTTTTGAGCCTGAGAACCTTCACGACTGTATGCTCACTGACGGATGTCCAATTTTCTCGGACTGTCGTGGCTTCTGCACGTTTCTGCTCTTCGGGGCAGCCTGTCGGGTTCGCGTCACTGTCAACGACTTCCTCGGGATTTGTCGTATTCAAAGTATTGTCTATTCAATGAAACCAAGAGAGCGCGAGCGTGAACCGGAAGATGTGTAAAACATTGCCGGATAAATCGCGATGCATAGAACACCCGACATCCTTCGTCGGCGCGTAGTGACACGCTCTGCGATGCTCGACTTGGTCCAAAAACCAGCAGTTTACACCCATGTTATGACTCAAACCAGAATATTCAACCAGATTGAGAATAAAAACTGAATACGCAAAATTTCAACCCACAGCGCAAAATGTATTGCTGGCATGATCAATGACTAAGTTATCTCGTTGAGTAGCGAGTGTGGATTAAAATTATCATCAGCTTCTTCTAGCTCTCCTATTCACCTGGGTGAAACATCGAAAGACAGGTTGAAGATGAAAGATAGAAAGGCATATAAAGAGTTCATTCGAATCTGGGTTTCTAGAGTAAGATTCGAATCTAGGCCCGAAGAAGTTCGAGCCGTTCAAGCTGCGGCTGCCGTCCGGGATTGATCATGACATTGGCTATAAATACACCAAGGGAAAGTGATGCGGCCACTGTGAGGGCAGAGATCAAAATCGATCTCGTTTCACCAAACTCCTCTCGCCCAACGATGGATTGCGCGGCCCCACAGACGCTCAGTCCGCCTGGGACAGGCAGTGATATGCCAGCAACGGTGGGGACCAAGCTCGCTCGACAATTGCATATCGTAAAAATATGTCCAACGAGCGCCACGACCATAGCCGCAAGCGTGACTGTCATCTCGGTGGAGAATCGAAGCACAGCACACGCTGCGTAGACGAGAAGCCCGCAGGGACCTGCGATGATCTGGCTTGTGAATTGAGTTGCAGAACTGTTTGAAATGATACTGATGCTGAAGAGCATCATTGGGAATGCTCCCACGCACTGCCAGCGGCTCAGCGTGTATGGGCAGGCCGTACAATATCTGACGCGCTCTTTTGGCTTACCCAAAACGCAACTTGCGAGCCCATCGATATACCGATGGCTATCAAGAGTGTCTCGAACAGTGAATACACGAGTCTCGTCGTGCCCGCGACGATCTGCGTTTGCGAGATCTCTATATCGGCAAGCGTTACTCCAAGACCTGGTAGAACGCCCAGCAGAGATGAAACCACACTTGGGAAGAAGCTAATGGATGGGTACAAATGAAGCTGGATAATTCGAACGAGGAAGCTCTTCAAACGAGAAGAACCCATTCAATTTCACAAGTTTGGGCGAAATCATGCTATCTAACTCAAGCGCCGACAGGCCCGTGAATACACCCAGGCAAGCTGCGAGAAGAGCGTCCCGCCATCCACCATCAAAGAGGCATAGGGCAGAAAGACCATGGGAGATACCATACATGACGAGAACGACTGGCATCGCCCATGGATCAGGTGCCATCATGATAGCGCCGAGTTCGGTATTGCCTTGATCGAACGTGCGGTCGCTCACCTGACCAGCAGCACAGCGATGGGCAAAGGTGTCGATTTCCTCCAGCTTCTTGAGGTGGTACCCGCTTAGAGTGGTCTGAAATACTGTTTGACTTGTGTCCTGTGAGGCGAAGGTGGCGATGAGAAACCCGGAAATGATTTGATGTCGAGCTGCATTCCAAGCCCCTCAGCTGCGCTGTGTGTGCTATTCTCGGTGTGATACGCTGGAATTCCATAGAGTTGGTAAAGCTGTGCGATTCTAATACGTAATTGTTCATTTTCGTTTGCATGGTTGGTGGTATCTCTTGCTTCTTCCGCCCGCGGTACGGAGGGTATAATTCCGCTTGACTTTTGTGTTGCAGATGGCGAACAGCGGGGTGTCGCGTTCTCTGCTGATGATTTGTGCCCAATCGGCTTTACGTTTTCTACAAGGATGCTCATCTTTGTTGATGTCGGGTTGAGTGGAACAAATAGAGCTGTTATGGGCCACGGATGAATCTTTTCGTTCGACACTTGAGGTTTTCCATTCCCATCTTGATGGAGTAGTCTTTGTCACTATATGTTTATTCGCACTGGCTATTATGATACACATAGTAGAACTGATTACACATGAGATACAATACGCGTCAAATGATCTTTTAGTTGCACTGGCGCTACTCGTGATGGTCAATCTTCAATTCCTGCCGATTCATGTTCATATTATCGACCTATATTTATGGCTGCATTAAGCTCGCCTTAGTGGCCATCCCATCTGACACTGCTACTTGGATGGAGTATATAACTATTATGCGGGCGAGTTCATCGTCGTAACCAGACAATAGTATCCTATTACCTGCTCTAATAGGTGATGCGTGTATCTTATCCTCGGGACAACTTTTCTCAGTGCCTAAGCTGTTGAGGCGGCAGTCTATCATGCGACAATAAAGGAAGCGTCAACTAATCAATCAAATTTCACAAGCTCCCTTCGACGTATGCTAGTCCACCACCACATCAATTCAGATTTTGGTAGTTGTTGAATAGTGTACATATTCCTATCCATGAAGAAAGGGGGTGAATGCAATATGTACCCCATGTCGCAATTCTCTCCTCAAGCTTGGGAGGCTTTCCAAGATATTGTTCTCTTGTTATTTTACAGGATTAAATCCCTCTAATAGCCGCACTGCTCATGGTTGCCAAAATGGTTGAGCATGTTTCGCCTGTTCAGCTGCAGCATAAACTTCTAGACTTATCTATACGCACCGTTGAGCCTTGCCAGATGCTCAATCTATGTATAACCTATAGCGAACATTCGTGGGTGGAAGAAGAGCGTCAGTTTGCGAAAGGTGGCGCTTATGCGAACATTTATTCGAACTCGCATCGTTACCAACGAGAATTCATCGGGGTCCATACTCGATGGAGTACTTGTGAAGCATGATAAGTTGGTCTCGAAACCCTGAAGAGTACTTTTGCTCATTTCAGAAATCGACAACATAGAGACGCAGCAGGAAGATCACACCCGCATAGCGACAATTGAAAGACACGATGACCGACAAACCGACTGAAAGAGAAGTTCAGACGGTCTGGGAAGCAGGTTCCTACTACTATATCAATTCTGCAGTGATTTGTTGGAAGTGTTTCCATAGCGGCAATTTGGGGCAATATAAATGCCTTGGGACCCTTCAAACCGTGTTGACGAAAGCCGCTTTCGTTTCGTGACACTACCCTCGATGCCCGTGAATACACCAATCCAATACACGCGCATCTGGAGGAGACGTCAACGGCAGGTTTCATCATAAATCATACAGATCAAACTACTCCTTTAAAACAGCTAATGGACATTTCTGGAAAATAAATTCTGAAACAATCAATAAATCTCAATTTGTTTTTTGCTATCGTTTTGCTGTCGATTATTTTTCGCCTATTCTTCAATGTGTTCCACAGTAAGTTTTTCATTTCCATCAAGGGCCGCCCTAAGGCCAGGTGGCACCCGCACTGTTCCACTGAAAGCATTGTTTCTAAAGTTTACAAAAGTCATACTTTCAGGCAAATTCCCTAAGTCGACTGTGCCTGAAAAGCGATTCTCGTGAACGGTAATTTGGTGGATGGACTTTGGTAGTCGCGTGAAGTCCAATGAGCCTTGAAAGTTGTTGTTGTCTAGAACAAGATCCTCCAAGGCTGGCGGAAGGGAGGTCAAACATATTGTCCCGCTCAGCTGATTTTCAGAGAGCGATAAATATTCAAGGCATTTTGGAAGGTTTTCGAGAGAGACTTCTCCGGTGAATTTGTTGTTACTGAGACCAAGTGCTCGGTCTGCAGCGGGAAGCGTGTCGAGGTCAAGGCTACCGGTCAGCTGGTTGACACTCAGATATACTCCCTCCATCTTCCCCGGAAGATGAGCCAGTTGGATTGTACCACTGAGGGCGTTCATGAACATCCACACAGTTTTTATAGTGTATGGAAGAAACTCGAATCCAACTGTGCCAGTCCCATCCTCGTCTTTATCATTCCACTCAAACACCTCGACTTCCCCGTCAGCGTTGCACCTTACCCCTTTCCATTCACATACATCATCTGGATCATCCCGACTGCCACATATCTTCTCTGGTTCATTCAGCCCGAATATGAAAAGCTCCATCAAAGTCTGCTGTGGAAGCGTCGAGCGGTCGACTCTGCCGATACCGTCATCACATGCAATAAAAAGCGCTACGAGCATGTGGATTTGCATAAGATATTAATTGAAACTGCGAGAAGCACTGGAAATGAATAAACATTGGGTGAGAACGAGCTGTCCATCATACTTCATTGACTCAACATGCTTTTCACTCCTGTTATCATGCACCATCAGAGTCTATGTACCTCAACATAAGACATCAAAAATACCTCTCGATTTGTGTTCCTCGATGCGGTGCGTGTCTACAGCGCACATTGGTACGGGTACGCTCATACAGGTGGTCACGGAGATCTCGACGTCAGGGCGTCACTTCTATAAGGCACATGCGGCAATGTACGTCTACCAGCAGATATAATAACTCGATGAAGCAGGACTTTGAGCATGCATGTGAATGCGAATGCCTACTATGTAATGCTGATGAGGAAATCGGGGGTGCTTGTTCGTTATGTAGAAACGTGGGTGGAAGACGCACACCCAGCTTGCAGTTTCTTTCATGGGTCCGTGCTTCGCCGCTTTCGCCTCAGCTGAATCTGTGTGTCAACGTTTGGCGATAATTGTGAGGTCCAATGCTACTGAGGAAATCGCCAGGTCCATGCGAAGACACTCTTGAGTAGTCACATTGACCATGTTGTTTTGCATGGTAACCTTGATTCTGTAATGATCATTGTCAAGTTCTATATTCCATAAGATGAGAGCTCACTTAGATGCTTCCCTTTAATTGAGAAGTAATCTTGATGCGGGGAGCTCAAAAGTTATCAACACAGATGTTATTTAATTTTTGTGCCTACAAAGAACTACAGTTAAAGCTTCTCTCAGATTCGTGTTAGAACTGGCATTTCAAATGATGCACATGAAATCCGCACCTGTTCCTTTACTAACTAACAACCAGATGTCCTAGTCATAATATATAGGCAAAATCATATAATAGCTCGAAACGTCACATCAGGCTAAAAATGGTATAATATTTGCTATAATAGGCTTACTATTGTAAATCCTGCCAAATTGCAGCTCCACTGTGCTAGCTTCTGCGTACATGCATTTGGAGTATAACCTATTGAAAGTCACATTTAACAAGACACTATAAAATTAGTAAGTAATTGTGACGCATATCCATACAATAAATAAAAGCAATTGTCCCGATATGGCTCATAGGGCTTGTAGTATCGAAAACCAGCTTTCCGGGCTCGTCAGGGCATGCGAAAAAGAGTGCAGCTAACAGTGTTGACAACATTTAGTGCGGAGAGAAATATGTAGAATTCACGCAGCAGGAGTTGAAATAAATACAGCGCAAGTTTATTTAGTGAATATTTCAGGTGCTCTCTCCTGATCTCCACGATAGGGTCCTTTCAAGCGGGAAGCCTGTGAAGCTAGAAGGGATATATTGGAGGTCGATTGATCCCCAATGACACCCTATACAGGCATGGGTTCCAGGAATCCTACGCCGTCCTTGGTGAAAACCGCATCTCCGCATGAGGGCAATATTTGTTTAGTGGATATTTCAGGTGTGTCACGTTATAGGTTATTACTCAGCTGAATCTCTTGAATCGCAGCAGAAGGCAGATCGAGGTCGGGGCTACCTGTCATACATAGCGAGCAGAATATCCCCGAATAAACAAGATGATGAACAACGTCTATTACCGTGAAGCTGGTGTTCGATACTACAGGCCCTAGGAGCGATATAGAGACCATTACATTTTCTTATTATATGGATATGTGTCACAATTACTTGCTAAATATATAGTGTTTTGTAAAATGTGACTTTCCAATAGGTAATACTCTTCATGCATGTACGAAGAAGCTAGCATAGTGGGTATATAGACAGGTAGCATGGAGAAACTATTCTTATTACGTCATTAAGTAATTCCCGATGAGAAGAAGGTATTACCCTTACCTAGGAGTGATATAGAGACCATTACGGCTGGTTGGTCCTGTTGATCTCACTGAATTACCACGCACGCTTAGAATCCTTAGTCTGTGGGACAACCGTATTCGACAATCGGTTGTTTTCTTTGGCCAGCCTTCACCAAACTTGATATTCATCTGGTTTCACTATATTGCAAGAACCAACCAAATTGGCGAGCTCCGCGGTACATCCACGGAAAATGTGGAAAGACTTGGGAAACTTTTCGAAGGCATTCCGTTGCAAAACATTCATATAGAATGAGAAATTTCTGCGTGGTCTATTCCGCACGCTATAGTTCGAAAGCAGTTTACTATTCTATAATAATAATGCTATTTTGCGTTGCGCGCTTTGGGTGCAAATCTTGCGGGTCAAGTAGTAAATATAAGCGACAATATTCATGAAGCGCTAGTACGAGGGAACACAAGAGAGATTGATGAAAGATTGATCTGATGATGGATGATGTTTGTCATCTTGTTTAATCAGTAGTAAGGTAATATGTTTTAGCAATGTGTGATCCCTGTGTCCTACTAACTAATTTTCGACAACTACTTAAGTGGCTCTTTAAGTAATATTTTTGTGGCAATGTGATGAAATCATTAGGGATATATCGCTATACTATAGGTATATTATCTACTCTTATATATATTTTATATATATTCCTTATATGTTTGTATAAGCCCCCTTATACTTTCTGAAAATGCATATTTTGCTATCATAGGCTTATATATATAATATATTATTATATGTAATAATACATATATTTTAATATATATATATATAAGAATTCCTCCGGCGATATAATTAGAGAACATTTGCTGCGCAAGTTGTGCAAGACATCTCTTATACGCCTCCTCTGTCTGGCAGCTCTAATTCAGGCCCAAATATTGTTGCGGTCATATTTGCCCCGCATCACCGCTGGTGTGGAATAGTTCATTGAGCATTGATTGAAGTCCTCGATATTCGAGATCATACGTGGTATGCTGCATAGAGCATTTTATATTAAATGGGTCAAAATGATACTGTTTGCTGTTCTTTTGTATATGAAACGTGCGATTGTAACGTTTGTCACGATTTCATGCCCACCAACGATGCCTTTATGCTGATCGGCCACTTGGCCTTATAGCAGTTTTTGATGGAAATGACGAACTTACGGTGGAGCGCATTGAATATAAAGCCGGATTTAATTAGCAACAAAACGATAGCAAAATACAATTTGACATGTCACAATGGTCATCATGAAGCGCCTGACACACTTGCGTGTTGTAAATGGTCACAGCTTGAGATGTTCTTGTACTGTCCTTCGATAGCGCGACGACGTCAATGAAGCCACATCCTTAGTTTGAAAACTACAATATTAGGAAACACCTAACGATTACATCCGTGGTATGTCTCGTGTGAAATCTCTTTCACAATTTTGATCTGCTTATTCTATTGCGCCTCTTTTGCACACACTTGTAATGCACGGCAGTATCTCTATTGAATGAATGTCTTATTACTGTTCGATTGGACAGACGGCTAGTTAGTGATTCAAAAATTCGATGTGCTATCAATAAATGTGCAGAAGTCAGTAACGCTCTTATAGCAGCTACTCCGATCACAATTACCGCTAGCCTATTACCATTGAAACTGCATCTTGATTGCATTAGTATAGTAAGTATGCAAGACCGTTTGCGCCTTATCCCTACCGTTATTTCTTTACCCCGTTCTACTTTTCTTTCTCACCGTTCTGTCGAGTACATTTTTCGGAGGTAAAATGACCCCCCTCCCCAGGGAGCCAAGTCTGCGGGACTCGAAGTGGCGACCACGGTTCCGTACATGAACCCGCTACTCGCTTGCCTACCTAAGCTAGTCGTTACGTTCGCTAAAATTAAAGGGAGACCTCGTTTGAACTAGCAGCGGTGCGATGATGAAGTCGCTTATCAATCCAACAGGATGCAACCTAAAAATGTACTATTGAACTGTGGTAAACTGTTTGCTCTTACAAATGTGAGAAGCAATTATTACTACGACATTAAGTAATATGCGATAAGAAGAAAGTATTACTTCTTGCGTCCTTTTCTTATATGGTACCATGGCTTCTGAAATAATTACTGTCAAGTTCTACATACTATAAGATGAAAGCATAATTATATCTTCAGCTGTAATCCATAGGTAATCTTGATGCGGCTGCTAAAATAGTTCTCGATGATGATGTAATTTTATTTTCTGTAGCCGCAAAGAACTACAGCTATAGCTTCTTTTAGATACGTGTCACCGATGGGATTATATATGATGCACATAAAAATCCGCGCCTTTTCCTTTACTAACTAACGTTTATAAGTCACAATTTAAAAGTAAAAGCATATAATAGCTAGAAACGTCACAGCAGGCTGAACACTGGGTACAATATTTTCTATAATAGCCATACGATTATAAGAATTGTAACTCCACTGTGATTGCTTCTTCGTACATGCATTAGGAGTATTAGCTATAAGAAAGCCACATTTTACAAAACACTATAAATTTAGTAAGCAATCGTGACGCATATCCATATAATAAATAAAAGGAATTGTCCCCATATTGCTCATAGTGCTTGTAGTATCGAACACCAGCTTTCTGCTGATGGATGTTGTTTAGCAACTTTATGATCTTGTTTATTCGGGGATTAGGTGATATTGTTTTTCCAATGTGATAAAATCATTGAATATATGTAG
>LFNC01000276.1:0-17811 GCA_001235845.1 Perkinsela sp. CCAP 1560/4 | reverse complement strand
ACGTTCAGCGTGATTCCGTCGCCGAAGGTGTCCGACACCGTCGTCGAGCCCTACAACACGACGCTGTCGATCCACCAGCTCGTGGAGAACTCGGACGAGTCGATGTGCATCGACAACGAGGCGCTGTACGACATCTGCTTCCGCACGCTGAAGCTCGCGAACCCGTCCTTCGGGGACCTCAACCACCTGGTGTCGATCGTGATGTCGGGCGTGACGTGCTGCCTGCGCTTCCCGGGGCAGCTCAACTCGGACCTCCGCAAGCTCGCCGTCAACCTCGTGCCGTTCCCGCGGCTGCACTTCTTCATGATCGGCTTCGCGCCGCTGACGTCGCGCGGCTCGCTGCAGTACCGCTCGCTGAACGTCCCCGAGCTGACGCAGCAGATGTTTGACCCGAAGAACATGATGTGCGCGAGCGACCCGCGCCACGGGCGCTACCTCACCGCCTCGGCGCTCTTCCGCGGGCGCATGTCGACGAAGGAGGTGGACGAGCAGATGCTCAACATGCAGAACAAGAACAGCTCCTACTTCATCGAGTGGATCCCAAACAACATCAAGAGCTCCGTGTGCGACATCGCGCCGAAGGGAATGAAGATGTCCGTCACCTTCATCGGCAACAACACCTGCATCCAGGAGATGTTCCGCCGCGTCGGCGAGCAGTTCAGCGCCATGTTCCGCCGCAAGGCATTCCTCCACTGGTACACCGGCGAGGGAATGGACGAGATGGAGTTCACCGAGGCAGAGAGCAACATGAACGACCTCGTCGCTGAGTACCAGCAGTACCAGGACGCCACAATCGAGGCTGAGGACGATATGATGCAGGATGATGAGCCAATGCTTGAGTAAGGGTCACTGTAGGTTACCGACTGCCGGCTGATAGTAAGTATAGGATATTTTACAATTGTGCGTTGGTGAGTTATTGCCTTTGTGTTTTGGTGAAATTACTGTGCGTGAGTTCCTTCTGGGAGCTGTTTGTTTGTGTCGAAATGCCTTAGTATGTTGATTGGGTTTGGAGTTGCCGGGAGTTGTTCTACGTGAGAGGTCTGTTTGGATATTATCTTTTGGTGTGCTGACGACGGAAATAGAGCTATCAGTATTCAAATAATGTAGCTCTGGTGTAATTACGTGAAGATAATGTGATTTATGTGTCCAATAAATTGTCATTTTGAATTTGAGTGTTTTTTTTTGCCGGAGAGAAATGAATCTATTGCGAGTGCTGGTAGCTGCTGTGGTGAGTGCGTCAGAGGTAGCAGATGTTCCACGCGAGTTCAGTTTTATTGAAGTCCACGGAAACAAGCGGTGTGAACTGAATATACATTCGCCGTCCTTCGAGCGGCTTTTTGAAGAACGCGAGGCCAGTTCCTTTTTCCAAGGCCCGATGCGCGAGAGGGCGAGCATGAGCGAACGCATTGCCGATGGGATCTTCACGGCATTTCTGTTTTTCGCACGAAGGAAGGAGTGTGACCAATTGTTCATCCCGCGATACAACACCTCTCGGGCGAGTGCCGATCGGAAGGCAACGCTGGAGGCGCGCAACACGCACTTGAAGAAGTCCAGCCTCTTCGGGTCGATATTTAAGAGGCTTGAGCGCCACAGATCTGGCGATAAGGAGGACTACTACCGTCCGCCCATGTATGGCGACGAGTCAATGGACTTTGTCAGAGACGACGAGCCCTTCTATCGAGTGATGCTCTTCGGAAGGCGAAAGCTGACGATGAAAGTGCAAGGCTCCTCAAAAAAGTTTGAGGTATCCCCGTATTGGGACAGGCGGGAGCTCTATTCCAAGGACGTCATCATGTGGGGAATTTGCATTCTCCTTGGTGCTGTCAATATCGCCATGACGAGCGGAATCTCCGCCCAAACACTAGTTTTCCTCGGCTGGTATGCGGCTGCGGCGGCGTTTGCGCAATATCTCTTCGGGCCTATAAGTCATGGAAACCTTCTCGCTGATTTCCAATCAGAGAACTAATTTTAGACAAATAACGAGTTGTTTCATCACAGTTTGCGGATTGTTTGTGTTCGGCTTTGCACAAATTTGTATTTTTTGACATGAAAATATAGAGAAATCCCGAGTCCGGCAGGTGGGAAATTTCTGCACCGAGTGTGGGCTTGTCGAGGATTTGTGGAAAAGTTGAAATCGGCTGAATCGACTACATTCCTGCGGACTCTCCTTCCTCCACCCATATTTTTGATCACTGAAATCAGCTTCCAGGTAGAGCCATCATCGAGGGGAAAAAGCGTGTTCCATACGTTTGAAAAGCCTGTTTTGCAGATCAAAACACATCAGCTTATGGGGTTTGTCGCATGAAACACCTTTTAGCTATCATTGTGTTACTTTTCAAACTTCCATGCTGGCTGTGCTCCAAATCGTGATCATTTTGACCCCTCAATGTGCAGACACATCTAGTGGTCGCACTCTGAGCCCACTCACAATGACCGATGAGCAGGTTATGCATGTATTCATCAAACACATCAGGAATCCACAGATTTTCATCGAATCCCAGACAGCATATAAAAAATTAAAAAAAGTGGCCAGGCGTCGTTCTCAATCCAGATAAACAAGTAATTGAAATCAACTGGGAGCATGACTACGATGATATCAACCTCGGCGGTGAAAATATTTCGCTCCAATGGCTTCCCTTGCGGCTCGAGAGCATTCGGCTGCGAAACCAAATGCTCGCTGGGACCGTCGATATGGGCGTCCTCCCGCGTGCCATACGGATGCTTTTCCTGAGTTACAACGAGTTCGAAGGGACAATCGAGATGCGCGTGATGCCAGACAGCATCGAGTGTGTGTATTTGAGTTAGATCAAGATCACGGGGCCGCTCGATATGCGGCATATTCCATGGAACCTCCAAAAGCTTGGGCTTACGTGCAATGGAATTGAGCAAGAAAAGCTCGTCGTCGGTGATTTTTCACAGAGCTTCAAGTGGGTCAGTGTCTCCTTCAATAAGATAGGCGAGATTGTCAACAAAACTGATGAGCCGCTTGTGGATGACAGGATACAGTTTGATCAGTGAGAATATATCGAGTCGGGATGGGTCTGACTATCATCTTTGAGGCAAGACGCACATTCGGCGTCTTTCATTTGTTTCTTTCAATGGAATGACCTCTCGAAGTTGTCAGAAGGATGATAGTGGAATGCTCTTTGTGGTTTGACGTTTCTCTCCGTTTATTTCCATGGACGGCGTTTTCGCTTCTCTGAAAATCATCACGGAATGGTCGGTTCCATCGGTCGACTCCAACCTTTTCCTGCGCCCCATTTCATCCCGAAGATGGCGAGTGGAATAGTTGACGTGATTTGGAGTCTACAAAGTTGTATGATTTTCAATGAATAGTTTCCATTTTTCCATTCCACTCATTTCCGCTGAAATGAAAAATGTGCTTCTGTGGTTTGGCTTGCACGATCTTCGCCTCCATGACCATTACGCGCTGAAATTAGCTTGTCGGAAGGCGCAACGAACGGGTGGATGCGTTTACCCGTTCTTCTGCTTTGACTTACGCAAGTTTGCTGCCGCGAGCGATCTCTGCGAGTTCTTTATGGCACATCCGCGGCGGGCAATATTCGTCAAGGAATGCATCGAGGATCTCCGGAGCAGCCTCAATGATCTCAACCAGCAGTTGTGGGTGCGGACTGGGTATGTGGAGAATATCCTTCCAGATCTCGCCGAGAAGCTCAATTGCTCGGATATCTTCGCCCACGAGCTCCACTCCCCGGAGGACATTGCGATTCGTCTCAAGGTGGAAAACAAGATTCGCGAAAGAGACCGCGCAGTCAACCTTCGCCTTGCGTGGGGGAGCACTCTCATCCACATCGATGAGCTCGACGCGCCGGTGAGTGACTTTCCCATCGAGTTTAGCCGCTATCAGGACTTTTTCCATCGGAAGAAGGTCCGACGAACCGATGGCTTCAACTGTCGGACGCCCGGCGGCTTTCCCCCACAAAACCCCACCGGCGGAGACATCCCTCCCGCTGGAACTATCCCATCGCTCGAGGATCTCGGCTACCGGCAGCAGGCCGATGTCACGTACGACGCCCGTGGCGTTCTTGACTTTACCGGGGGCGAAACCGCCGGCTGCCAGCGCGTGCGGACCTTCTTCGACAGGAAAATCATCGAGAACTACAGCCCAGGATTTGCCGAGCGCGAGCGGGCGCGGCTCTACAAGCAGCGCTCCAGCCACCTCAGTCCCTGGATTTCACACGGGTGCGTTTCCCCGAGAAGAGTCTACGAGCTGGTCCTCAAGTATAGCCATGAGCAGCGCGGGACGAAGGACTGGGAGTGCAAGTCGTTCATCATGATGCTCGTGCGGAGAGACTACTGGTACTTTCTCTCCAAGCGATTCGGCGCCCGCCTGCGCGCCCCCGAGGGACCAACACCGAGTGCCTGCGCCATTGAGCCGCCGCGAGCAGGCTGGCGCCTCGACCCGCCGCTCATCGCCCGCTGGTGCGCTGGCGTCACCGGCGTGCCGTTTGTCGACGCGGCCATGCGCGAGCTCACGCTGACGGGCTTCTCCTCTGCCCAGTGCCGTCGAGCGCTGCTGTGGTTTCTCGTGCGCGGCCTGCAGCAGGACTGGCGTGTCGCCGCGGAGTGGTTCCAGCGGACGCTCATCGACTACGACCCGCACACTTGCTGGGGGAACTGCGCCTACTATAGCGGTCTCATGTTTGACATCGGCACGCGCATGCCCCTCCACACCGCCGAGCACCACCACCTGCAATTCGACGGCAGTGGTGTGTTCACGCGGCTGTGGCTTCCGGAGCTCCACAACGTCCCCACCTACTTCCTGCACCGGCCGCACGCGATGACGAAGCACATGCAGGAGATTCACAACGCGCGGCTCGGTGTTGACTATCCCGTCCCAATGAAGCTGTGGTTTGACGTGGAGAAAGACGTCAGCTTTGTATCGAAACTGCCGAATTACATCACGGCGGAAAATTCGAAGCTTATCGGAGAAGGGACCGCATTCGGATTGGGGGTGGTTACGGAGCGAGAGAAGACGCTCCACTTGAGTAGGTGATTGTATAGAGAGGTGTCTGGAGGGAACTTTTGATTTTTCCGCGTGCGCTTTCTCGTCCCACATAGTAGAGATCCAGTTATTTGGCTGCACATGCATGCACTTCTTTCTTCACGATTGATTTTCAGTATTAATAAACAGTACATCTATATACCATCTACGGACAAACCTTCGGAGAAGTATCGGAGCTACATTACACAAAACTCTGAATTATGGACTTGGAAAACGAAGGGTGGGACGATCCGTCGGCTGACGCAACTCGCTATGTAATGAGGTGGATTTCACTCGATCGAATTTTTGGATGATATGTCATTTTGGCGCAAACATCGCCTTCCACTTGGCACCGTGTCAATGCGAGTTTTCCTGTGAAGACGGAGAAAAATAATAATGAAACAATGTGCGACTCTGACGTCAATCGAAAGTTAGCTCGAGTAGGCCCGAATCTGCATGCGCTGTCCCTTTTTGAATTATTCTGTTTATAGTATCCTCCGGCACGCCGCCAGTTCACCAGAGAACAGCTCATCGCTACACGGCCTGTCTGTGGTTGTGGATTGACATTCTGTTTACCTGCGAATCTTATGCACGTCTTCACAGATTAAATAATCAAGTACATTAGGGAGATTGGAAAAAAGTTGTGCGAACACATTGGTCACATGGTGACCTGGAGGTTTCCCGGAGAGAAATGGCACGATCGGGTGACAACTTTTCTTCGTGCATTGAGGTCATATTGCCCAAAATCAGCAAATAAGCTATTCGCGTTGAACATTCACTCTATCGCAGCAAATCGTGCGAATGTATTCTTATGGACATGACGCAAATTGCTCTCTAACCCGATGGAAGCCCACCTCTTCGTGATGGGTTGGACCAGTACCCATCCATGGGAAGGTTGAGGAAACCGCCGTTAGTTGCCATGGGGGATCCCGGATTCCCCTGGTGGCGAGACGAGAGAACGTCCACTCATTCTCTGTGAAAAGAGCGGGATGGAAGCGGTCGCATGAAATACGCTTGAAGCAGAGGGCATATGTGTCGAAAGGCACGTGCAAATTGAACAAGCGGTTCAATGAAAATGCACTCTCACAGTCTCAAACAAAACGGAATCTTTTTGTGGCCTTTGGTCATTCCGCGTGTCGCTTGATGGATTTTGTTTGATCAACTTCGATTATGCCAAGGAGCGGGTCCGAAATGAAAACCTCAATCCGAAAGCTCATTCCAATAAGGATCTTATTTTCGTACGTTTCACGCGATTGGACTGAGAAATTGGAAAGAGAATTGAGGTGTACTGGAGTGGAAGATCAACTGACACTCCGATAGTTGTTCTCTTCTCCCTACGAATATGGACTTCTGTCCCGAACGTCGTTGAGCGGAGAACTGCAAGCCATTATACGGTACATTCATCACCAGGATCACCGATCGAATCAGGGCCCATCCTGTGATAAGATTTGTGACCCGATCGACTTGCTGGGTGAAGTGTGGTTGCCACGATATGTCATGCGCTGTATCCAGCCCAACTATGAAAAGCTCCATGGGAGTTTGTTGAGGAAGCCAATTCTATTGTCTCCCTGCGAATAGTATTCCACACAAAGGGCTTGTTTCATACCATATAAAAGAGTGTACCGTCTGTATTGTGAGAGCATGCGATAAAAACTGCTAGTCGAAGTGCTTGTGGTACGGACCGTACGGAAAACATACTCCACGAATAGTAGAAGAGATCGTAGTCCGAATAGATAGTCTAGATTCCCACCACTGTGACCATTTTGTAGTGGGCTATCAACGGTGTTTCCTCGGGCAGCACTTTTTGTCCGTTCTCGGTTGGGACAGTTCACCGCACCTTACTTTTGATACTTTGATCGCATTTTGCACCCCATGCGGCTTGTGACATGAAGCATAGAATCTAAGAGGAAAAATAGAATAGTAAAATTGCATACCGCCCAACAGAAAATGTCAATGTATTTCCACTACAGGAAGGGAACTATACGAAGTATTTATAGTATTCATGTCTGGAATGACTCAATATTATGCGGTGAAGTTCTCGCTCGCAAACTTCCAATTCACGATTTGCCAAAATGCATCCATGTACGATGGTCGATCATTTCGGTAGTCGATGTAGTACGCGTGCTCCCAGACATCACAGCCAATCAGTGGCACGTGCCCGCTGGTAAGCGGACAACCGGCGTCATGGAGGGACAAGATCTGCAGCTTGCCACGAGTCTCTGTTTTCTGCTCTTGCACGAGCCAAACCCATCCACTGCCGAAATGTGCGTTTGCGAGTGCTGTAAACTGCTTTTTGAACTCGTCGTATGAACCGAAATCCTCTTGTATGGCTTTCAACAGCGGTTCCGGCGGAATTCCGCCACCACTGGGACTCAAACTTTTCCAATAGAATGAGTGGTTGTAGGTCTGGGCAGCAAGATTGAAAATAGGGCTCCCGATGGGAAATTCAACGATGAGCTCCTGAATTGTTTTCGTCTCGATTTCTGGATGTGTTGTTGCTGCGGCAATATTGAGTTTGTTGACGTATCCACGATGGTGCTTTTCGTAGTGGAAGGTGATTTGCTCCAATGTGAGACCTTTGTTCTCGAATGAGTTGACTGGCCACGGTAAAGGAGGGAGTTTAAAAGCAGACATGTTAAGAAACTTTGAAAATTGCGAAGAAAGTTTGGTTGGTTTCCTCCAAAAGCGAGAAATATCGGCGAAACAGCTTTTTCGAGACAACCTACATTCTCTTATCTTGAGTTTGCAGAGATCGACAACATGTACTGCGGCTCGTCGGTGTGATTGGATGGCTCCTTTTTGAGTGTGGTCAAATATGGTAGCATTGGTCTCCAGACTGAGAATGTACTTGACGATCGAGATATCAGCAATGGTTTTCCTCGCTAGTTTGTTCTCTTAGCCCACCGCAAGTTTTCATCTTCCGTTTCCGAATCTGATACAGACTCACGAATCTTCTGATGACCCTTTCCAATATTTTGACCAAGGTCCTTTACATGAGTGGGGTTTCTTTTCCGGTTGTTTTCTCCTACTGATAGAAGTTTCCGAATTTTTGAGTTGCCTCGTAGTTTTGAGTTTTGATAATTTTGCTTTGAATCCATAAAGGACGACGATGTTTGAATGGAAGATCCGATGGCTTTTTTTGAAGAATGGGCATCGTAGCCTAGTCCCTGATAGCATGAGGGTTGTGCAGGAAAATCTTGATATTGTGAGCCCCCTCGGTTGATGGATTCCATGAAGCTCTCTACCGAATTATATCCTTCAGCCTTGCAGACTCTTTCACGAAGCTCTGGGGTATAGGGATTCCAGTAATTCATGATGAATCTGACATAAAGCAATGCGAAAAAATAAGCTAAGTGGAAACGTACAGTATAACTCTCATTCTTCAAGATTTGAAGGACTGAGACAATCAGCGATTATTCATTGAACCAAGGAGCACGAAAACTCCCGTTTTCAATGTTGATAAAGACATGCTCATCCAGCAGCCATCCCAAAGCGATGTCCATCCTTCTTTGAAACACACGTCCTTCAAGAGATGAAACATGCTTCTGTTAAAAAGGGATGAGATCATGGATTCTTTAGCACATAATGTCGACTCTTTATATGTTAGTGGCTCCGAACAACGTGCTTTCTTTGCTATTATCATCCTTCTGCGCAGGTAATCTATGGGATAGACTACAACATTCGAAATCGCGGTCGCACAGTAATGTGCGAGAAGTGCATTTAGACTATACATCCCGTCCGTATCGTGGCTAGGTATCATGATGGGAAACAAACACGCACAAGATAGAGCATGCGTTACTCGGTATATCCAGGCACCAATCAAAGTAGGAATACAACCGTCGTAAAATCCAAGTATACCTTCCCTTTCCTTTACGGAAATTATTGTTTCTATGATGTTCTCTGGACGCGAATTCACATCAATTAACATCCGAAATTGTAGCATGTTTAATGGATAGCTTACTAGAATAGTGAGCATGAGCGACCCGAATCTAAAAGCAGTTTGCATTGGGCGTGATTCTGTTGTAGAACATAGCTCTTCACACATCAGTGCGTTGAAAAATTGTAGAAAAGGCATGCCAAATCCGGTTAGCAACTGCGTGCCTATATGTCTATATAATTCCCAGTGTCCGCTTTTGGTAGCAAGTCTGTACGCGGCAGCAATACTATCAGGGCTCGCATCCTGAATTAGCCCTTCTTTCGATAGCGAGTTTTGGTTCAGGTATATTCCCCAGATGCGTTGAAAAGGATGCTCCACTGTTCTTTGTATTAAAAATCCAAAGAAATCGACTGCGTGTTCCATTTTCTTAATATTGTTGCGAACCAAGAAAAATAACGGATAAGCTTGCATTATATTCCGAAAAAAATTCTCACGGAAAATACGCGAACATCTTCCACATTTTCGGTGTAACAAGCTGTGTCAAATTGTAGCACTCGGGTGTGCACCTATAACTAGAGAGCAAGTAGCATGTGCAGTGTTTGAGTGCAAAATCAATAGCAAGGCGCAAGTTTTTTTTTGAAGAGGCGTGCTTGTTTTCATTCTACATGCTATACACCCTTTCTTCTAAATAATTTTGAATTTTATAGCAATGACTACCCCGCTCTGCTTGATTGCCTTACTCGGGGCTTTCCTTCCAACAGGCTCAACAGAAATTTCCCACGAATGGGAGATAGATTTAGATCATGACTCGAAGTTAAGTACTTCTGAAGACACAGTGCTTATGTGCTCAGTACCACTCTTCGAAGACAGCACGATTGAAGATATTCACAACCCAGATTCAGAAGAAAAGATCTCCACATTGCAGCAGATAGCATCTGGCGTACAGGATTTTTTTAGATCGTACATAGAGGCGCTAAGGAAAGTCATTGTTAGCGTATTACGCTATCTCCTCGGCTTGCTAGAACCCATTCAGGCCGAGAAACCATTGTCACCGTGGTCGAAAACCCCAAAGGAACTCAGTAAAGACTCAGTATTCAATCCAGTTGTCATCCAGGTTGATTCATTTACATCACAGGATACTGGAGCCTTACCGAAAACGAAATCTGCTTCTGAAGAATCCCTAGACAAAAATCATTGTAATTACGAGCCGAATATGCTGCATGGTTCGAATGATGCCAGTGATTTTCCGGGATTCTCAAACTCACTTCGAAAGGTGAGAAGAAAATCTGCATCTTCTGTGGAGAATCCTCCTGTAAACCCCATTTCGCAGGAAGCTAGCAGTGATACAAGTGAATCTAAAACCATATCAGCGCCTAGACAAAATCGAAAAGTAATGAAGCGTCATCGGAGCGCTTCAGCTACTCCGTCTTCTCCGCATTATACCGTCCCAACCGTTTCCTCAATGAACATGAAAAGCCCTATCATAAGCAAACGAAGTTCCGAACTCACACGAAAAAAGAAGCATTTGGAAGTAGAGCGAGATGAAAAGCTCGAAGATATTCGCAGGAAAAATCGCCTGTACAAACATGATTTGTATCGTCAGTTGGAAGAACAGCAAGAAGAAAGAGCAAAGTATGTGGAAGAAATTAAGAAAACAAAGCGCCAAAAAAATAAGCTGTCGGAGTCTATGAATTAGTGCCTTCTACGCACGGCCATTATTAACTTTTCTTGTATGTGTGCCCTATGTAACGTCGTTTTCTTTGCTACGCGCCAAAATACACAAAGAGGATGTCATCATTCATTTTTCTTTGTTACACTTTTTGATACATCTGCCATGTCTGATCGTGTGCTTTCTCCAAACAATCCAGAAATCGTAGCAAACTTCAAAGTCGTCCTTTGCGGAGATGGTTCGACTGGGAAAACTACGTTCGTGAAGCGCCATAAAACCGGTGAGTACGAAAAGAGATACATAGCGACAATTGGTGTAGATGTGCATCCATTAACCTTTCATACCAATCGCGGGCAGATCTGCTTCAACGTGTGGGACACGGCAGGACAAGAAAAGTTTGGTGGCCTTCGCGATGGATACTATATCGGCGCTGATTGTGCTATTATCATGTTTGACGTCACTTCACGTACAACCTACAAAAACGTCGCGAATTGGTACCGTGACATCACACGGGTGTGTGACAATATCCCCATGGTGCTACTTGGAAACAAAGTTGACTCGATCGATAGGCAAGTCAAAGCCAAGCAAATCACCTTCCACAGAAAGAAGAATATCCAATACTACGATGTCAGCGCAAAGTCAAACTACAACTACGAAAAGCCCTTCCTGTGGCTCGCAAAGAAGCTTGCGAATGACCCGCACCTCGTCTTTGTCGAGGCTGTCGCGGTCAAACCCCCGATGCTCACCATCGACCAAAACCAAATCCAAGGTATGGAGAGTGAACTGGCAATGGCGGCCTCATTACCAATCCCCGAGGATGATGAATAGTCCAATGCATTGCGATACGAAGTTATAGTGTATTTATTATCTAAGACATGTATAAGGTGTACGCATACGAAGCCATTCGAGCGTAAATGCTGTCATTCCACAAACATTACGATGCGTTTTCCTTTTCTATACTTTTGAGAATGCCATTGGTGGCCACGAAGAATATTCGTGGGGATTTTCTTTGACCTGAAATTGTATAGCGTAGAAAAACAATGGGCAATTTGTGTCATCCACCAGCCCCAGCCTATCGCATAACTGCGTTGCCTCGTTTGTTTTTCAGTTTATCCCGAGACAAATGAAACCTGTGCTGCCTCGCCAGGTCGAAGGCCGAAATGAAACCTCGTTGGAGAGCGAGTCTAGTCTTGAATGCAGCCGATCCGCGAGTTGCTTCATCAAATCAGAAGCGGTCCGCCAAGATGCAGCACCAGACGGTACCAGCCCAGCTTCCATCTATGATTTTCTTGTGAAAGATATCACAGATAGCAGCGAAAACGAACAGCCATCCCAAAACAGCCATGGCAGCTTCCATGCGTTTTCTCGTGGCTCCTACAGCGATAGCCTTGCCCATGGACTCGAGAACGAGCACAACGATGCACAAACCAATGACACCAGTCTATTTCAGCATTTCCGAGATATCGCCGCCCGTGCCCAGTCTCAGCCAGCCATACGCACGGATGAATCCCTCACGCTTGACATTATGCAGCGATTGTACGGGGAACTGCGCCCGAGGGACTTTGAGAGCGGAGTGCACCTCGATGGGCATTCGATACCAAACATATCGGCGTACAAGCTGCCTGATGGATTGCACCATCACTTGCAGCACACTCTCAAGTCGTCAGCGCTTGGAGATCCAGCCAGGGCAACGCCAGTCGACCCAGCCATGCGCAGAGCGCCACACAACCGACATCGGCCTGAATCTTCAGCCCTGAACTATTTTGCTCCCCCGCCGCCACGGCCAAAATCCCCGCACGTCGCCGAGTCGAGCCCATTGGCATCTCACCCCAATTCCGCCACGATCAGCGTCGGCCCACAACGTCCCCCAGGCATCGGCCACTATACGCAGACAGTTCTTTCATCATACTCATTCAAACTCCCCGTTGGGACAGCACCGGCCGGCGACCCGTCGAGCTTCACCTTCCCGCAGCTAGCCATGATGGAAGTCTCGCCGGACACGCTCTACATGATCCACCACGGCCCCCAAGCGAACCCACTCGCGGTAAAGCACGCGCTCGGCGCTTTCATGTCAACGCTTCACCAGACAACATCGTACACGCTCAAGCTCATCGCATCGAACGACTTATCCCTCGCCGCCGCCTTCAATGAGCTCCAAATTGCTGTTCTCCATTGCACCTTCGTGATTCAGCCAGGCCTGCGAAGCACCCCCGGGGTCGATGGCACGGCGCAGCCCACCATCGGGCCGCCAAGGGAGGACGCTTCCAAGCTCTCGCCCTACAACGCGACCACGTTTTACCACGCCATCCAGTTTCGATCGCTCATCTCCAAGGTGACGTACATTCCAATTCCGGAGTACCTCTTCGACATCCAGAGCAGCTCGTTCGCCCACGGCGGTCGGCCGGCGACGGAGGATCTGACCTTTAACGAGTACTACACGTCCCACAACGCCCTCAACAGCAACATCACCATCAACCCCGCGACGGAGAACGTCAAACACCCGGAGTTTTCGCTCTTCATCGGCCAGACGACCTACCGAACGACGCCGTCCGTCTTATACTACATCTTCAACGTCGTCTGCGGGATCGAAATTCTCGAGGTGGAAATCATGCGAAAACAACCGTGTGCCTTCTTCTACGTGTATCTCCGCAGCGACGCCGACGTCAAGCTGAGCATCGGCAAGCTGCACAAGCGCATTCTCTTCGACCTCCACGGCGTGTGGTTCGCGCAAAACGACCGGGAAGCGGAGCGACTCCAGGAGTTTGTCCGAAACGAGCGGGATCGAATGTTTCCCGTTCTGCCGCTTCCCAAGCAGTGTATGGTCGTTGAGAAGCGGAATAACTACGGCATGGCCGCCTCAAACGTGCACCACCACCGGCCAGAGCCTTACCGACACGCCCACCGGCCAAGCCCCCAGCCGCCCTATCACTACCACGCCGCCGGGCCACAGGTCGAGTCGGGGTATCAGTATCCCCCTTTCGCCCCACGCCAGCTCGACGCCCTTTTCGGACAGAACTCGCAGCACTTCTACTGCGTGCCGTCCCACCAGCCGACTTCCCACGCCAACCACGCTGGTGTTTTCTTGCCGCCAGTGCCGATGCACCGCCCCGTCGGAAGCTATCCGGCTGGCTCTGCATCATACCCAGTCTCCGATGGACCATCATTCCCTCCACACCCCCACCATCCCGCGGAGTATGCCATGGTGGGACAACCAAGCAGCAGGCTGCCAGCGAACCCGAATGGTCATTCCGATTCTTCCGCCGAAAAAAAAGGAAATGTAACCCTTTCGATGAATGTCATCCGCACCGTTGATGCGCAGCCGACTTCTGACCTCTAGCGCCCTCGCGAAGGTCAATATAATTGCGATATATTCCCGCGTCATACTATACCCACATACTCTATATATATCCCCTATAATACTTGCATACCGAAAACGCATTCAGTTTTTTTCCGAGAGATCGAACGATTGGATCGCCTTGGTACTTGCAACGACCGAATCCAAACAATGCCATCGTATTCGACTTGACTTGGTGTTTTTCCAAGGATCAGAACAGAATTTGTCGGCCCCGTAGAACAACAATGCGCATTCCGTTGAAACAACCCCATCTGGAACTCGCATGCCAAAGAACAATGGGCGAAATCACGCTCTCCCGATGAGATCATCCCTCTCCTGCTTCCGAAATTGCATTGCAATATAATCAGTCTAATATTATGTATTAAGGTGCTGCGCGTAAAAACAATCAACGACACGCTCTAGTATCGTTTGTTTTCTTTCTTTGGACATTTCTACGTACACAGTCAATGGGCCAACGACCATATTCAAGTGGTGGGAATCACTCAAGATGGGCGGATCTTTCCACCAACGATGATTTACTTGATGGACACACACAAGCTCGTGGTGAGGAACGTCTCTAGATGATTGGGAGGACTCCCACAGTTGAAGTGATCACTGTCATCTCCCTGATCTCTCATACAGGCCACTGATTGGCACTTTCAGGTCATTCAATACCAAGGTCCTTCTAGCATCAACATGGCACCATTTCCATACTCGAAATGGGCGTAAACAGAACGTCAATCCGCAAAATAAACAAGCCGCACGAGACTGCCGGGGGAAACGGAAAAAGCGAGACTTTTCTTGCCTTGTCGCATTGTTTATGGGACGTAGAAAGCTCCTGAGCGTTTCGCAAAGTTGCCATATCGGTACATTGCATACTGTTTCGTTACATTTACTTAAACGAGCGTTCAGTTCGAGCCGAGTTCTGCCTCAACAGTCTGTAACTTTGGGACTATTTTCAGTTTATATGGCTTGTCCTCGTAATCGCCAAGGTGTCATTGCCTAATTTACGCAATTGTAGTTGCGAGCTTTGTAGAGAGTCCGGAAGATCTATCAAGTCAAAGAGCAATTGAGCTGACCACTCAAGAAGCCCGCACTATAAAGTGGAGATGTCCTCCATGAATATGTTGAAGAGGAGTGGTCCGAGGACTGTACCTTGTGGGACACCGCACGTGAAGACTTCAGTGCGCGAATAGTGTCTGTTCCCCATTTGACACGCACTTGGCGGTCAGTGAGAAAGTTAAGGGTCCAGCGAGCTAAGTGTGGATCCACGTTGAGCTTTTGCAAGCGCTGCAAGAGCAGATCGTGGTCCACCGAGTCGAAGGCCCTGCTAAAGTCCACAGAGACAGCGGACGTCCGTGGCGTTTTACTGGCGCTGGTGGGTTGCACCTGGGCGCGCAGCCACATTAGGACGTCCGTGGCGCTCATGCCCGCGCGGAAGCCAGCCTGGTTCTCGGATGTAACTAGGTGCCGGAGGCGACCATGGATAATCCGCTCCATCAGCTTTGCGATGGTGCTGGTCAGCGTGATGGGCCTATACGATTCCACCTTGCCGGCAGGTTTGCCGGGCTTCAGGAAGGGGACTATAGTTCCGCGCTTCCACTCGCGAGGGACGATCCCGCGCGAGAGAGACCGGTTGAACGTACGGAGGAGCGCTGTGCGCGCCGCCCGCGGTAGTTGCAACAGGGCCTCGTTGTATACGTCGTCCGGACCGCACGCTCGGTGACACTTAATGTTCCGAAGCGCATCGACGAGTTCCTGGCGCGATATAGCGCGGAACATACTGGTTGGGCGCGGTGGCGCTTGTGGCTCTTTGGCCTCCGGGTGTTTGACGGCGTTCTTCTTGAAGAAGGAAACAAGGTGGTTCGCCGTGGTTGTTAAGGGGACCTCACGGCCGCTCTCTACGACGAGGTTCGTCGGTGCCGGTCTTGCCGACACGATATTCTGAAGCGTTCTCCACGTGGTGGAGTTTGCTGGCTTCATGTCCGCACACATCTTTCCCCACTCCTTCTTACAGTGTACGTCGAGGAGGTTCTTCCTCTCTTGCGTTGCAGCAAGAAGCTGCCGTCGCTGGGTGGGGGTTCCGACCTCTAACGGGCTCAACAGCTTTTCGCATTTGCGGGTTGCATCCTCTAAGGCTGCAGACCAGCTGATGGGGATGTGTGAAGCCCCCTTCGAGACGGCTTTCGCTGTTGCCTTTGCGATGCTCCGTGAAAGAAACTTCGCCTGCTGGTTAGGGGTGCCCTTTGTGAGGAACCGCTTGCAGTCCTCGGATACCAGGCGACTGCACTCCTGCCAATTCGATTGGCCCCAGGAGTAGTACGAGGGTTTAGGCACGTGGTGTGCCAATGGCTCGTCGTCACCGACCACAAAGTTGAATGTGATCAGGAAATGGTCGCTGTCTGGGTCGGGCGTGGCTTGCCATTGTTGAGTGGTACATCCGCGAGCCAGGGTGACATCTGGTGCGGAGAGCTGCCCTCGCTCTATCGTCAAGCTCCGACGGGTGGGGTCACCGGGATTGGGGGCAACGTGCTTGTCCGAATTGGCGTCGGCACAAATGACGTGGGTTGTCCAATCAGCTTGTGAAAGGCTGTGGGCAGCAGCGGAAGTGACCTTGTGGCCGCGAGAGAAGTACGCAGAGGTAAAGTGGCACAGATGGGCGCCCACTTTGACACAAACAGTGGCGTGTTCCACTACCTCTGACACTGACTCAGAAGTCAGTGAGCACTGAATCCCTTTTCGGATGAGGATTCCTCCACCTTTCGCGTCGCGAGCTATTACGAAGCACTGATACCCGTCGAGAGTTAGCCGGAAAGCTTCGTTTTCTACGATGTGCAACTCCTGTAGAAGGATGACATCGAGATCATGGGTGATGGCCTTGTGCAAAAGGCTTAATCTTTTTCTAGGCGTAAAGCCTAAGATGTTTTGCTGGGCTATACGGAGGATCGGCCCCGGATTCGGGTGCACGTCCCTAGCCCGTAGCAGTAGAAAGAGAAATTGAATTCTCTTACGGCATGCGCATGCACCATGGGGGTAAGCTCGCAGATTTTTGGTTTTTTATGTCGTTGTTAGCTGCTTCGTTCTTGCCACTGAGTCCAGAATACCATGGCTGTGGAACACGCAATCCGTACAAGCATATGTGTTTCTCCGTTCCGTAAAAACCCACTGGCCAATAAAAATGTCCTTCGTTCATCTCGATCACTTATATCCGTAAATAGCTGTTGAAAATTTCCGACAAATACACTACCCTGTGGCTGAAAATGCAGAAAGGCAGGTATTTCATCCCTCAATTTATTACTATAATTTACTATTTTAAAAGAATTCAGCGCGTTCGATCACCCCATGTGCCGCTTGATTATATTTGTATCCCGAACCTTAACTCTGTCAAAAAACGTATCCGAAATAAAAGCCTCACCTGAAAGCGCATTGTTTGAGAAATATAACTGTTCAAGCCCTTGCGGCAGCTGACTGAGATCCACGGTACCAGAAAAGGAGTTCTTGTTTAAACACAAAGTGGACAGGCTTGATGGTAATCTCGTCAAGTCCAGAGGTCCACTGAGCTGATTGCATGAAAGTTCAAGAATTTTCAAGACTGCCGGTAGTCGAGTAAAATGAACGCTTCCGGAAAATTGGTTCTTGCCGGCCATGAAATATTTCAGTGTATCCGGAAGCCTCGCGAGGTTTAAATACCCGCTCAACTCGTTTTTCAAAACATTTAAATACCTCATTCTCTGTGGTAATCTTCCAGGTTGATCCATCCAGTAAACGCATTGTATGCGAGACGTAAAATCTCCATGGATGCGGGTAAATATGCCAAATCAAGGGTACCAGTGAGATGATTGTTTTTGTTTTGTTTTTATAGCGCAATTTGAAAATTGCACGTGCCTTTCGACACGTATGCGCATGCTCTCTGCTTTTCGCGTTAT
>LFNC01000274.1:0-59514 GCA_001235845.1 Perkinsela sp. CCAP 1560/4 | reverse complement strand
ACTGGATATTACCGGTGTGTCTTTATCCAGTCAATGATCGTTACAAAGCGATACTTCCACTGGTGGCACATAATGTTGATACCTTTCTGCAGCCGGTTATTGACAATCCACATAAAGATAAGTCCATCTTGCTGGATGGCTTCCATAGGGATGGACCCAATTTCACTATCCCGTAGCTGGTGATAGTTCAGGGCATACTGTGGGGAGCTACATGAATTTTGGGCACTCACTGTGTTGCGACGGAATCTAACCCGGCCTTGTGCTGTAGGTCCGAACCCACTTCTTCCAACGTCCCACGGTGGGTCGATGATGATTGCATCGAAATTCGGCACAATCTTTGAAAGTGCCAAAAAGTCGAAAGTACGGACATCGGCTGAAATGGCGCAACTCCTCAGTGGATGCTCGATTGAATCGGCGAGCTGTTCATCGATATCAGCATCTTCCAAGGGGCCCTCAATCCCATCTTCTCCTGTGATGGGCGGGAGGCCATCAAACCATGGGCGAGATTCATGGACCTGGCTCTCTCGTGTCATCGCCGTGGTTGTGAGCTGATGGTTTCTCTGATTGATGCGACGGCATTCTAAAAGCTCTGACCAGGCATGTGCATTTTTCATCTCAAGTTTAGACAAGAAGAAAAGGTTTGGGGATTTTGTTTGGCCAAGAATGGGACACTTTCCGTCATTAAAGGAAGGAGCCATCATTATTGAAAAACACCCTGCTCCTTCAGAGGCCGTAAGGTACATTTTTCTTCATTCAGCTTTGCCTTGCTTCTTTTCAAGACAATCAAAAATTATTCATTTTTGATAAGGTCAAAACAATTATTACCTGAAACGTACCAAATCCTCTCAACATGCTTAATTCTCTCCCACTTGATCTGCTCTGTTCTCCTTTCGTAATTTGTAGCTCATCTTACTTCCAGATGTTTCGAGTATGCTAGATGTAACAAAGCATTTCTTCTGTATGAGCGGCCACAGGGCATCATCGAAAGTTCCTTGTGCAATCAAGTATTGAATCTCGATACTTCTTTTGCTAATGTCTATCCCTGCATCATCACTACTACCTTTTTGGCCTAATCGGTGAATGCGATCTTCGGCTTGTATGAGAACAGCTGGGGTCCAATAAAGTTCTGCAAAAATACACGTCTTCGCCGAACAAAAATTGACACCGACGCCAACAGCCAGCATCGAACACAGCGCGACCTTGTAACTTTCCTTTGTTTGAAACCGTTGAATGAGATCAGCGCGGTTGGTGATTGGAGTTGTTCCGTCGATGCGAATATACTGAAAGGCATCGTGTCCTTTACTGGGATCGCCCCGCACCGTATTAATCACCACTTCAATTCGATTGAGAAGTTCCGAGTGATGGGCAAATATGACCACTTTGTCGTCTCGCCTGACGAAACAGCTGCCGAGATAGTCAGATAAGTAGGCACATACAGCATCGGCCTTCATCACAGAGGTCTCGTAGAACAATTGTATAGTTTCCGTTTTCCGAAGATCCGATAAACCTTCTGCATTCTCTGGAATGCCAAGGCGTTTTTCTTGACTCACATCATCGGAGGACTGTGTGAGCAGATCTTTCATCGATCTGACTGTGAAGCTTTGCGTGGTTGAGGCATTGGCATCTCTCGTTGAATTCTCGCCTTTTTTCTCTTGCGAGATGGGAAGAACAATGTGGGTTCGTTTCTTTTGCGGTAAAAGCTGTTCAAGGACCTCCTTCTTCGTCCGACGGATCAGGCAGGTTTTTTGCATCAGCCATCGAAGCTCATCCAGATGGGAATGGCCGGAGTATGCGTCTTTCTGTTGCATACAAAACTGTGCCTTGGCTGATAAACCTCTCCGATTGTATATCTTTTTTGGTTCTTTTTTAGTCTCCTCGGGATGGAATTCAGCCTCCGTCACGCAGTAACGACTGGCGTACTTATGGAATGGAATTTTTCTTTTACCTGTCAGAATCAAATCTATCTGCGAGAAGAGCTCAATGGGTCTTGATAAGGCTGGAGTGCCACTTAAAAGTATGACTTTTGAAGCATTCGAAACTATTTCTTTAATTGCAGTGGTTCTCTGTGCATCTCGCTCTTTCAAATAGTGTGCTTCGTCACAAATCACCAGGTCAAAATCAGTCAACTTTTGCTTATTTCTCGCAGCCAATGAATATGAAACAATATACACTTGAAGGTTTTTTTGGCGCCGTTCACCGCTATTCCAAAAACGGTCTTCAAAATCAGCAGTTTTCTCAAGCAATGCGATCTTTGCATCAAAGTCGAACTCTGCTAATGCCTTCCCTTCTTTCTTTCCTTTACTGACCGCATTCTCGGAACCTGATCGCAGCATGGGAATCCAATTTTCAAGCTCGTTTTTCCACTGTTGCTTCAACGATGAGGGCGTTATGATGAGCATTGGCCAGTGGGAGCTGTAATGCAGCGCAACGCAAATGGACTCAAGGGTTTTTCCGAGTCCCATGTCATCGGCAATATACACTCGACCATCGCATGTCTGCGTCGCAAAGGCAAGCGCTTCTTTTTGATAATTGAGCAATCGTGAATAAAGCCCGCGAGGAATGTTGAATGGCAATAAATCCTCCTGCGAAAGAGATTCTTGTGTTATGGCTTCGACGCCCTCTGTGGATAAGATCGACCCCGAGGGTACTAGAATATGTGGTTCTGAAGCATCCGCGGTACTCTGAAGGCATCGATCAACCTCGGGTAAAATATGTTTTGGGAGATATTGGATGAGTATGTTCGCGAACTTGACTTTTTTTAGGTCATTCAAATTGTCGAGAATTTTTATTGCGCTACTGTACCAATGAAGATTGAAATGAAATTTTTCTTGTCGAACGCCAAGGAATGCTCGGGAACAATGCTGGAGAAAAAGGTGGCGACCGTCTTTTTCAAAGCAACCTAACGTAAGCTCTTTGAGGAGATCAAGAATCTCTGCATTGGTTGCTACTGGTTGTGTCTGGCTATTCTCAGAATTCCCAGAAGTTTCTGGTTTCAGATGAGAATGCTGGACGTGCAGGCGAATAGCGTCGGTTGTCTCATGGAATACAGCCTCAAAACTAAGGAAAAGCTTGGTATACGTCATACTTTTCTTCTGTTCGAGTATGCCAGGCGCATTCGTTTGACAGTGCAATGAATGGCTGATGTCTTGCAGCGGAATTTTCGGAGACGGTGTTTTTACACAGTACGGAGATCGACTGGATATTGCGAAACTTGCCTGCGTTTCAGTGAGGATCGTTGAAGGTGGCCTGTACAGCTGTCCTGGAAAGGTATGCGGGGATATAGCCACAGGGAGTTTTTCTGTGACTATTGGAACCGGCCTCGAAGGACCTATTGAGGGTGCAGTGGACATTCGATAACAATGTTTTTTCCGTGGGGAAGTCAGATCTTCCGGTGCCTTGGGGAGAGAAGGTGCACAGGTGGTTGAGCTTTTTGGTGAAAATGATGGCCGCGGCCTCGGGGGGAGATTGGCCGTATTTTCATCCGGTGCCTGCATGCTTTGACATTCGTGACATATTTTAGAATACTCAGATGGAAGGAAACGAAAGAGAGTGATGCTGAATATTTATTCGCCATTTGAACTAGCACACCAGAGTCTTCATTCGTCTACTGCACAAGAGATTACTTAAAAAGAGATGGTTATCGGAAGGTAAGAAGAATAACAAAAAAACTCAGAATACATGACAGCAACTAATCGAGAGCTGCTGGCCTAAATGATAGTGACTTTGTAGCTGTTCGACAACTTTTCGAACAAGTTTCGGCAGTAGTTTGCCCCTTTCGATTGGTGTAACCGAGCCAGGAATTCTTGATAGTTCTTCCGAATGGCACTGAGAGACTGAAAATCAAGCTCATTGCTCACATTACGATCAACAGCAACAAATTGCAGGAGATGTTTGGCAGCTTGGCGTATTTCTTCAGTGGCAAACCTGGCGCTCGCCATCAAAAGATCAAAAAACTCATTGCACAAGAAGGCATCGCCGATCTGTGGGTTGTTACTCTGCGCCTGGAAAGCAGTAATCTGCGCAATTATTCGTAAGAGACCATTCACCTCGTGCTGCTGATGGGAAACAGACACCATCAGGCGCGTAATCTCAATGACAGTGGCGACAGGTGTATTTACCAAATGGGCGCTGTAGAAGCTGCCCAGCGCGCCAAAACAAAGAGCACACTGCGTCTTTTGCTTGCAGCCGACTTTCTCGTGGTGAACAATTCCAATCAACCCCTCAGCTATCTTTTGCACCTGAAATTCGCTGATTTTTTCTTGAATGGATGATACAAACACAAGGCGTCGTAGGCACATGAGGAATTGGTCAAAAACGCGTGACTCCGATTTGGCAGTGTTTTCATGAATGGCTATTGTATGCGTGGCAAGGACCAACATCATACGGAGGAGTGAGAAACTGCCGTCGTTCGCGTGATGATTTCCGCAAATTCGGCGCTCGAGCTGCGGAAAGAGGTAAAATGGGATCTTAAATTCCGCTGTAAAGAGACTGATGGCAAGGGAACGGCAGTGGCCCTCGCTTTGGAGCACATCACTCAACAAAATAAGAGAAAACTCACAGATAGTGTCGGGGCGGAGTATTTCGTGGGTTTCATCGACACAAATCAGTTGAAACAGTTTTCGAGCCACCTCTGGCATAGAAATTCCGGGTGTCGACATGCCAAGTAAAAGTGGGTCCATTGTTCGCTCCACAGCTTTTTCGTTCGCCGTGGCCGCGGTAATCACGTATATCGACGCGAGTAGAATGTCTTCAATACCTTCATCAGTGTCTTCTTTGCGGTTCTGGGCCTGAATTCGTGCCTGTCCTAAAGAAAGGAATAGCTCGATTGCATATCTCACCCATTTGAGCCCAAGTGCGTGAACAAGTTCATCCTCTTGATCGTTGAAAAGATATGGGACAAGAAATGAGCAGGTGGTCAGCAAATAGGGCAAAATCGGCTTCAATTCACGAGGTATCGCTGCGTGAAAGCGTTCATCGAGGGGTGAAATCGGAGAACTGTCAGCAATCATGCGATCCAAGCTGGTCAGAAGTTGGGGAATGTAAATCCCGATTTTCGAAAGGGATATCTCGAATCGCCGCTCCGTTCGGTCAGTTTCGTTCGTCGTCGTCGAAGCCGTCAGAGTATCGAGCTGTGCTAATGCATTGATGATTGCGAACAGGTGACACTTGTTTTTCAACTGATACCTTCCCCAGCAATTAGCGACGGTTTCAATGACAGCTCCGGCAAAGGACGGTATAACCGAAAAAACGGATTTGACAGACTCGCTTGGGGATGGCATGTCACGCACATACGTCAGAAGACAACTGCTCGCTGCGTCTTGGATAATTTTACTCTCCGTTGTTTTCATCGTGTCCAGTGAGATAGAAAGAATCTCCACGAGTAGACTTTCACACGCCTGATTGTATCTCTCTGGCTGCGTGACGGCCTCTAAAAGGTGGAGAGAATACTTTGAGAGACACCAGAAACTGATACTTTTCGTCATAACGTGCGATTCCACGTTTCCCTTTGCGACATTCGCCGTGCCGGCAATCAAGCTGAGCAGGTGGTTATTCGGAAAACATGCTCTAGCACCTTCCGCGATGGCCCCAAGTCCGAGGATTGCTGCTTCCAAACTCATCCAAGCCAAAGTAGACGACTGTGATAAATTGGCGTAATTGACCATTCGCTTGTTGATTTCTAAAGTAACTATCGTGATCGCAGCCTCACCATAAACGCATGAGATTTCATCTAAAAGCGTTGCCGCCGACATGCGAATGGAGCACTGCTCGACATCAGCTGCATCGTCCTCCAAATCGAATTCGTCGGTTGATTCAATCTCCTCGACTTCGATCTTCTCGGATTCGTTATTCAAATTTTTACGAAGTATGGCTTGGCGTTTCACCTCGCTTGGATGGTCGACAATGCGATAGTTGTCTGCTGACTCGTCGTATTGCTGGATGACATCGTTTCGTGTGAAAATGAGTGCTGTCATAAGCAATGGAATGATTTCCGCAAGCATGTAGTTGATGACATTTGTTCCTATCTGCGTGTCCAAAAGGCTCTGAAAGAAATCGATGGCGAGTAAGCCGGTCACCACGGTAGCTTCGGCATCGACAGCGCTCATTGCCGTCAGCCTCTGCGTATTGTCAATAGTATTGTACTGATATAAGCCATGTGTTTCCGGGACGAAGAGAACATTTTCCAACTTTTGCTTCATAAAAGTACATATCGTCGCGAGTTGATCTTGTAGCCCGAGTGAACATGACTCGGATGCCGCATACGATACCATCTCTATAAGCGAGATGCATATACTTTTGTCGATTGACCGTCGAGTACTATTATCGACATTTGGTGAGGCGAGGAAGCCCTCTGATATGAATCCGATAAGGCTCTCGATGATGTTGCCTATGCTCGACGAGGCGAATAGTTTTTCACAGCACAGTGTATGCAAAAGACTATCAAGATTCCAGTTTCGCTTGGTTGGAACAGCTGAGAGCTGCGCCTCCAGTGAAGCTTTGAAAGTATTTCGTTTTTCAATCAGCAGCTGCGTATCGGTTGATGGTATATTTCGTGCTTCCAGGACAAGTGTTATCCCTTTCAGGGCGCAATCGGCTAAGCTGACCAATAACTGCAAATTGCTGTCTTGCTCATTCTGTCGATGTGCGATTCTGGAAAGTTGGAGAACAGACAGAAATGTTTCAAGCAGGGCATCTCCATTTTCCTGGTTTTCGGCCCTTCCATTCACCGAATACGTCAGAAGGAGTGTTTCCGTGGGTAATTCTTCAACCAATGTGACGAGCAAGTAGACATAGCCCATGAGATTCTGCGTTTCCTGAGCTATTCCTTGGTCGACGGCGAAAAACATGCTCAGAATTTCCGCATCGGGTGATGCTGCTTCCAAAGATGGCCGAATGCTTTGATGGGCCTGGCATACTCCCATGATCTGGTGGTGTTGATTTTTGAGACCCCATTTTGCTGTCACTTGAAAGATCTTTGCACATAAAAGTTTCATGAGATTGTGTTTTTCAACCACCCCAAAATATTTCTCGAGTTCGCCATGGGCGTGCATTTCATGACTGTTCGATTGGATGCGGGTATCGAGCAAAGTAATTGTTGCGGTGAGAAGTTGGTTTGGCGCAAAGCAATGGATTCCTTCAAGTTTCACGAGCTCCACAAGGAGCGAGCACGCACATTTTTGAATCGGGTGGATTTCTCCGAGAGACCAAGTGTATATTGCTGCCTTCAATATACACAATTGGAAGAATTTATTTTGCGAGATTGCTTGATGCAAGGCATTGCAGCTGCGATACTCCGAGTCGAGCTTATAAATCACTTGCGAAAGCAGCTCTCTGCTCATTGTCGGATCGCCAACATCTCCGATTTGGTTTGTCTCATCAATGGCATTATGCATCTCAGTCCGCTCTGTTTGAACTTTCCGGAGAATGGATTTGAGGATAAATCCGGCCGAGAGTTGGAGACTGGTGTCCTCTCCTTTGGCACTGGGAGTGGAGAAAAAGCTCGCGATACTGTTCAATGCACTTTCCCCTTGAAGGGCGACGTAATTGCATATATTTTCCAAGACAGTAACTGCGGATGGTCCCGAACATTCCCGTATGAGGGGGATGAGTACCGACGAGTGGTCTGTTGAGGCTGGGCTCGTCATTCAATAATCGATTAAGAAGCTGGGAGAAAACTTTTACTCAAAATATATCCAGACAATAGTTGAAAAGGTGACTGATGCGTTACAATCTCGTGAACCAGTGAAACCCCTTCACACGTTCGCCCAGTAAAGCACTCATAAAGTGTGGATCCATTCAAAGCCGCTTATTTGCACATTGACCAAGTCGGGAATCAATTTAATCTCCGGGATTACGCTATGTATTCGATCATATTGAGACTCTTGGTGGGTTACAAGAGAAGAACCCCCGAAGGCTTGAGATTCCGGTCTATCCATTGGAATGCATAGAGAGGCAATATGCCAATTTTCACCAGCATGTAGAGGCAGACGAGCAGGGAAAGAAAGTGCAAAGAAAAGTACTTGCATTTTTCTTGAAAAGGAAGCTTAGTCGATGTGTGTTTTTCAAAGTCGCGAAAAGTGTGCTGCGCTCGCCAAATGCCTGTTAGTATCTGTGAAAACATACTTTTGAGCATAAGTAGGGTGAAAATGCTGAGCTCACTCCCGATGTTCCAGCACATAAAGATGGCCATACATAGTAGTTTAACAGGCGCATTTCCCAAGCTATGAATTCCTGGGGTCTCCGAATGATCGATTTCCATGAAGACAATTATAATTACAGACGACAGGAAAGCATTGCGATTTGCTGAAGAATTGACATTTTGGAGGAAGTGTTTAATTCAATGCAAATGTAATAGTCGGAGGAAGCGTTTGCGGTTTTATACTAAGAAAATGACTAAAAATTACGCTTGTCACTCTCAACAATCATACACCAACGGTATATTTCATGCCGTTTCAAGGTGATAGGAATAAACTGCATCCCCAAGCAGGTGAATAATTTTGTCGAGTATCACTTTCTTTTCGCCTTCATCTGACTCGGCATCACAAAAAACGCCGTGCACACAATGTTTCGTAGCGGTGAACGCGAATGTATCATGGTAGAGTTTTACCTTATCTGAAAAAGCATTGTGAACGACTGTCAATAATTCCTCAACAGGATCAAACGCGAGCATCGAATGCAGCACCTCCGCACGGTCCTTTGTGCCCTTTTGATAGATGTTCATTGTTGAACCTCCTGGGGGCGTGGTTGTTGAAGATGAATCATCGGTGAGGTTGAGTTCCTCGGTAAACTGCCGATTAATTAACTTGAACCTGAAAGAGATAACAAAGTCGAATCGCATGTATCGCTTGAAAAGAATTCGTCGCCATTTCCGCAAAGCTGACCGTGTCTCATGCGTCTCCAAGTCGCCCACCAGCCGACCGATCTCCCAGTGCTTCCACAGCGCGACGATGGAGCCTGGGCATCGTAACTGAACCTCTGGCCGCTGATAATACGCCTGAAAACTTGACGGAATCGTGATTTGATTCGTGATGCGCTGTAAGACTTCACGTGCAAATGTCTGGAGTTCCCCGAGATTTTCCCGTGTCGGGGAGGATTGGGTGAAGGGAGACTCCGTGCTATATGGTGTGACGAAATGCATCGGAAATTTGGTTTTGGAAGGTCGAGGCTGCTCGGCACCACTGTCGAGAAGGGATACCGCCTCGTTCCAATGATGAGCGAGAACGAATACCAGAGTATGAATCACCAGCGCACTCGGCGATTGCACTGTCTTTTGAGTCAGCAGCCCGCCGTGATGTGGGTGGGAATCGGCACACAGCTGCTTTGCAACGAGCAACTCGAGCGCTTCTTCCGGCAGTGCATCCGCTGGTAAGTGAAACCGAACGAGACGCAAGAGGACACGAACCGCCACACCAGCTGCTGGGTGTTTCTCGACAACTTCCATCATGAACGTATGGTGGGCTCTGTTTAAGCGGCGAGCGACGTCCAGTTTGAGCTCCAATGTGTTTTCCCCGGAAGCTCGAGCGAGATCTGCGAGCTTCTTTTGGAATAATTCAACACGGAATGCGTACCCCATGATGATCAAAGTAACGCTTCGTGGATGCGGAACAGAGACGACTCCGTATTGCTTACGCATAATGCGACTAATATCGACCCCAAGAGAAGATAAGAGTTGATCGATTGCTGGAATGTCATTTGGCCACATGGCGTGCTTTCCCAGCTCGACTGACACAGGAATAGTTTTCAAGTGGTAGGACCGTTCGAGTTCCTCGTACGGAATATCATACTCCTTTCGCTCTTTCGTATGTATCAAAAATGCATGTGGCTTTGGACTCCAGACGCTGGTGCCTCGGAGAGCTGGATGCGTGCATGAAACATCTTCGATCTTGACTGGAAACCCATTTTCATGCAAAGTGTACATGTAATTTCTGAGAATACCTATGGCATGGTGCAGGCAGTTTGAACGTGGCTGTGTCTTCTGATTGGAAGCGGTTTCTGCCGTATTGTGCACTTTTGACTTGTTCAGGACTTTTAGTCTATTCTCCTCCAAAAGCACACTTGTATCAACTTGAGCAATGGTGTTTCCCACGAGTGCCGGATGAACCCCATGATGACGCTTCCACACATCCCGCAGGATCTCGAGCATCAGTCCATCCGGAGAAGTGCCTTTCCACACGCGAGTGATATGTATACTGCCATCCGAGAATCGACGATGGCCTATGTTCTGTGGCCCCCACAGCATCTGGAAACTCGATGTCGCGTTGTTTGAACTATTCACTTGGCACTTTGTCGTATTCGAAGATGATTCCGGTCCGTATATGACCCCGAAGAATGCAGAATGGACAAGACCGAGAAACGTTTTATCCTCGTCGATTCGCTGTGTTGACACGATATGGAAGTTTATCTGAAGTGCGCGATCCGTAAGGGCGAGTTGAGCCGTACCCAAGAGCTCATGGATAAATTTTGTCGGATCTTTCTTTCCGCACAATTTTCCAATGTCTCGAATCATGAAAACAGAATCGTGACGAATGCAGAATTTTACTAGCGAGCTGAGTTGTGCGTTACCAGAGAGATGCCGTTGAACTTCGTTGAAAGGAGAAACGCATAAAGCATTGTGCATATGTTTCATAGTAGGCAATTCAGTCGTCTTCTGCAACAGGCAGTTGAACGATTGTGCGAAACGAGAGAGGTCACGTATTTGTCCTCTATTTATTCGGAAGGTAAAGGGAATGTTGGGAAGTAGCGCCGGCTGGTTTTTACTTTCCACTGCACCCATCAAGCCGATAATTTGGTTTTCCACACTGTGGGTTGCAATGCTCCGCAGAACCATTTCCAATTTTTCGGCATCAGACATTTCTTTGATAGTTGCTCGCATCAATGTTTCCCATGTCACGGTAGGCTGTGTGCCTCCTGGTTGGGTGCTGATAACATTCCACCATATCGAACACACCAACAGGCTTAAAATATGCGATGGAAGCACCGTGTTCCAGTGATTCACAAGCAGCCACTTTTTGAGTAGTACAATCACGGGTATTAAACTTTTCTCTTTCTTCATTGCGCTGTGCACGGCAAACATCACACACTCCATAAAGCTATCTTCTGCAACGTTCAGGGCGGTATACGTTTTATCTGGAATTGCCTCAATTGAGCACCCTTCGAGGAGAGGATTAGATTCCAATTTCCACTCTATGAAATCATTTTCTCGGAGTAAAGCTGCTCCCAGGCCTGTATGAATGTGTACTGAGAATTTGGACCGAGTTGAAAAGGCTATACGGACGCAGGTCTTTTCCCCGAAAGATGAGCAGACGACAACTTGCCCGGCTTTCTTTGAAGTTTTTCCAAGGTTTGCCTCAAGGTGTTGTGCAAGAAAGTGAACGTACGCGGATCGGACCTTCAGATAGTTACTATCATCGAGTTTTAGCGCTTTGCACCATGCGATCGGCATATAAGCTACTATGTCGATGTTGTTTGTCTGTTGTAGGCTTGTGCGGAGAAGAAAGCCACCGACCACTGCGACCCGTGAAGGTACAAAGCTTGCGGATGCAATATTTTCATTACTTTCGTTAGTTAGAGTCGAATTGGCAGATTCCATCATAATGGCCTTTTTAGTGTCACGGATGGCTTCTTCCATCTCCGCGAGTGCTGGTGACTTGGACCAGTCGACAGCGCCAATATCCTTCATTAGAGACCAATTTCAATCCAAAAAAGCAGAATGCTAAGTTGAAATAAAATATTTCAAATAAATTCAGGCTTACATCTCGATGCATTGCTCCATATACGGTTAAAAGTTCGCGTGGCATCGTAACTCTACAAAAACAAACAAGATACTCTCCGATAAGTTACATATCTCTAGCGAAGACCATTCCATAGCCCAAAGAATATCTACTATACCATGTCAGAGTGTAATGCCATTGAGCTACTCATCTGCAGAGTTTCCTTGCATTCGCTTGGGCCCTCCGGCGCGTTTGCTCATTATCATTTGATCGACCGATAATATATCGACCATAGTTGAGGTCGCGAGATGTAAAGCACCGAGCTTGACGGAAAGTGGCTCCAGAACGTCCAGCTGACAGGCGTTCAGCGCTTCAGTGCTCGAAATCATTCTTTTCGTGCCGCCATTCTGGATGTCAACTCCTGTAAAGCATCTTCCAGTGGAACTTGTTTTGTCGGCAAACTGGCTATGCGCCGCTTGAAGTTTGGTGATTGTGTCCATTGATTTGCCTCCGCTATTTTCGGCGATTGCGCAAGGGAGGACGAGAAGAGCCTCTGCATACTCCTTAATCACGCATTCTTCTATCGGTGTTATTTTTCCGAATAATTCGGCCATCTCTGTGCATTTTTCCTTCGAAGAATTGGAATACGCACCCTGAGAAATGTTTCGTGAGAGACGGCACGATAGCTCCGTTTCGAAGGCACCTCCTCCAGCAACAACAAATCCACCTAGATTTGAGCGATCGATGGTATTCAAAGTAGCAGTACAACTTGAGCTATTCTGAAGTAGAAGTAGACGGAAAACATTGATGGCGTTGTTGAAAGCCTGTTGCATGTATTCTTGCATGGGTTGCGTATATCCTCGAACAATGATGGTACTAATTTTGCAATCACTAAGAATTTCTTGCTTTCTCCCTGTCTCTTCCTCGAGTGCAGATCGAAATACAACAATTGGTGATACAATGGGAACACTCTTCTTACGAGATTGACTATTCGTGGGGACGTCAAGTTTAATTTCGTTTATTTCTTCCACAAGATCACAGTACCCTATATCTTCGGCACTTGGTAGCTGGCTCACTCGTGGTTGTGGTTTCGCACCAACAGCCACACATAGTCGTCGGAGTTCGTGTTTTTGAGCCAATTTTACAGCCATCAAACCATGTTTTCTCAGGAAATGCAAAGCTATTTCGCCAAAACTTGACGTTGAAACTACCACATTGATCCCAAGTTTTTGCTGCAGCTTTACCACTAATGCTTCAACTTTCTCTTCTTCTTTGGACCCATATTCCACCATCTGTTCTTCGGACTCAAAAAGTACATTTCCTTTAGTTTCGGTCGCCATGGGCTCAAAAGCACAATCATACACGGCAATCTTTGCGCTTCTCGTCCGCTTTTCCGTTCCTGGTTCGACACCATGGTTTACGATAAATCCCGTAACCAAGGTGGAGTCCATTGCATTACCACCGGCTAGCTTTATAACGCGTATATGATCTGGGTTGAAGGAGATTGCCCGATTACCTAATGAATCAGTATTCTGCTGTATAACATTTAAACAGGCCTTTAATGCGATTTCCGATAAGTGGATTATGTCATCCGACTTCATCACTGAAAGCAGCTTCGAGTCCATTGCCGACCTCAAAAGCGATAGGATTATCGAAGAATTTCTGGGATTCAAGATGTCCCTAATCTTACAGACTATCAAACCATCATGCTGAAATCGCTCGCCTTCCAAAGTTTCTTTTTTTTGTGAGGAATCATTCCTACTCCACAGGCTGATTTCATGGCTTAATAGCGCATCAGCTAAAGAGATCGCCTTTCTATAGCCATTAACGATGTCAGCCAAAGGAATCCCACACTCTCGCAGCATTCTTTCTGCTCGAATCGCAAGTTCTCCGGCAATCAATACAACTGCCGCGGAACCATCCCCCGTTTCATTCAGCTGCTGAATAGCGGCATCTTGGAGCAGGGACACAGCTGGATGATCAATTTCCACTTCACTCAAAATGATCGAGCAGTCCTTCGTGACAACACGTTTTCCGTGAGCATTGATTATGAGCTTTGATAAGCCGTTTGGTCCATAGCAAGAAGTAATAGAACCCTTCAGTTGAGCTACTGCTGAAATATTCTTGAATACCGGTTTTTCCGACGTTGAGCTTCCTTCTTTCAGAAGGCTGCTGGTTCCATGCTGTTTGAAAAAGGACATGCTTAGCAATCTAATAATATAATTTAGAGAAGGAAACGTGTGGGCACTCCCGAATGATAGTAAGGGGTACATATTTGGAGAATTACACGAGCATGCGAGTAAATTATTTAAAAACTCGTCACGGCAAATCAAATCAAACTACTCTAGCTTGGTTGCCAAAAGACACCCTCACTCGAAGATTGTTAGCACAGTAGATGTAGGATGTACTTTTTAATTCGTTTAAACTACTTTCCAGCACCAACTTTGGGTATCGAAATTCAATATACGAAACCAACTCATCAACTTTTAGTAATTTCCGGGGCGTGCTGGAAAGTGCTAGGAAGGGAATAGAATATAGGGGCTCTCTGTTAATCGGATGATAAAAAACTGATATTTTTTGATCATATAAAGTAGTAAAATAAAAGTTGCTCCAATGCAGTCCTAACTATGTACTAAGGAAATCAGAATGTTTGCACAGCGCTTTCGATGGCTATTGATGAGTCATCCCCGTACGAATAAATCTGCAACTGCGAGACCTCGAAGAAAATCAGCTCCTAAGCCATACTTACACAACTACTTCGGAAAGGAATCAGAGCTAAAGGGTAAAATTAGAAGATATGTTCCCTCGCAGGGGTGGACTTCTGCAAAATATTTATTTAAGAACTTAGCACCCTCACTGTCAAACATCCTTGTAGAATCGACATTGAAAGAACTTCTTGCCGAACTGAGAGGCTGTAGATTCGAAAATGACCGTGCATGTCGAACGAAATGGCTTGATTCTTCTCCAGCTGATGCCAATATGACAAATGACGGGATGATTCGGAGTTTTCAAAACGACCTGGAACTTTGCGAGGCAGTTCAGGACTATATTCCCTGCCAATTTGTACCTCTGCGGGAAGTGGCTCTTCAAACTCCTATTGATGTATTTACTGCACTTCGCGAAAGCAGGTTTCTTTTCCTACTGCGCTTTCCCGAAAAATTCACCGTCGCACACTGTATTGATGACAACACGATTGTAGTAAAGAACCTTCAATCTAACAACTTTGATCCTTGCTACCGAAGGTACAGGTCGTATAGCGATGCAATCCTCGCCGCAGCTCTGTGCATCCCATGCAAAGATGCTATCTCGGAAAAGGACTGTCTTTACCGAATTCCACGATTCTATAGAATTATCATTCGTAATATGGGTTATTCATTCTCTACACTGGCAGGCCTGTATCCTGATCTGTTCGTTGTGGAAAGTGACGACGAACTTTCCTTTTCTAATGGAATACGAAGCAAAGTCTCTGATCCAGAAAAGTCTCATCCCGATAATCCCCCACTAAGCACAAAAGCAGTAGTAAGACTCTTGCAGCGTAATTATCGGCGCTTGGAAGCACTTACAGAAAGCAGGAATACGGAAATTTTCCGTGAGATTAAAACTGAAGACGAATTTCTACAAACAGCACTAGATATACAGAATGGTAAAGCCGCACTTCGTTTCTCAAGGCGAATAGGAACCGTGCGCGATGAGCTTATCCAAAATGAAATACTAAGCTGCCTTCCACAAGACCCTGCGGAATCTCTAGAATATGATGAAGTACTGTTGAATCTGACACCCAAAGTGCGTCGTCAACTCGCATACCAAGAGGGTGGTTTTAGAAAGTTTGTAGCTGACCGAAATTCACTGTTTATTGTTGTCGAAGAGTCTAACTCTACGAGAATCGCACGTGCGAATCCGCCCACTATTGAGGTGACTAAAAAGGAATTAACAGCAGCTGATACACCTACTACGGAGAAACAGTCGGGCGCTACGGAGGATCATGCAACGCGACATTCTCTTGGAGATGGCTTTCATGACAAGGAGGGTCCACTCACGGAGGACGGGGAAAGTTACACGCCAACCATCTCTACGAAAGATGAAGATAACTCTTTGTCGTTTTCAGCCGATGAAGATGATGTGCTTTCATTAGAGAACATTCAAAATATGAAAGTACCAGAGAAAAAGACTCTCGAAGAAGATGTAGTTGAAGAATATGAAGAACTCGAAGGAAACGACGATGACTATCTGGCATCTGAAGTTGCAAGATTTGTTCCAGCTGAGGGAATATCTGGTATCGCAGTAAGAGATCTCGCATTACAGATAGGAAAAGAGATGAGACGAAAAATACGCGAAGAAGGTTTCAAGACATTCAATGAGTTTATCGAAGCATATCCTGAGTGGTTCATCGTTCACGAGCAAGCTGACGGTGTATTCATAAATTTAAAACCCGCCGAAGAAGAACTCGACGCAGAAAAAATTGAAATGTCTGAAAGCTCAAACGTATCGACTCTTTCAGCTTCGGTCATGGGTGGATCTACATCTCATGCTGTTGTCCAACCGCCGACAATAAAATGAGCATGCGAGTATTGTCACTTGTTCATGCGATTCTGTGTATATTGTTTGAACTAACTGAGGTTGCATTGATGACATACTTATGAAAGTATCATGCCTGAATATACCGTGATAAATATTCTTTTTTATAACAAACTATGAAAAGTGTCGAAAAGCGAACGAAAATCGTGGCTAAATCGGCTAAAAATGTGACTTCAACCAAGGTTAACAAAGCCAAGCCAGAGCCCAAGAAAGTAAAGGCATCTGAATCAAAGCCACAGGCGAAGAAAGTAAAGGCGTCTGAAGCAAAGCCAGAGCCCAAGAGAGTGAAGGCGCCTGAATCAAAGCCACAGGCCAAGAAAGTAAAAGCATCAGGTTCAAAGCCGTCCAAGTCCCCTGAATCTCCAAAATCCATTATGAAAGAAAAGGTAGAAAATATCTTACTCGACGATGAATCAGTTATTCAATCTGTCGAACTTGAGGGTGAAGCCACCATGGCAAAATCACCCAAAATCCGAGCATATCAACTCATTAACGGTGCGAAGTGGGAAGAAATTGGGCCTGGAAGCGTCAAGTTAACAGTGAACAAAGAGTTGGTCGAAGAGAAAAAAGCAAACTCAAGGAAAAGGAAAATAGTGAAAAGCAGTGAATCCCAAGGTAGACTGATCTTCCACGATGCAAGAAACAGAAATGTTCGCTTAAATATTGCCCTTGGAGCTTCCTTTTCTATAGGGCAGCAGGCACAGAACGAAAATCCAAAAGTTCTTATCTTCTCAGCAATGTCCGAAAAGGTACTTGATGGTGAGGGAAAGGTTCTGCAAGAAACATTCCTTTTCAAAGAATCAAGCGAGAACCCGTCAGCTGAGTCTTTGGAAAAATTTAAATGCGCATTGAGCGAGTGGAACTCAAAGCTATCCAAGTAGGACGAATGAATTTGTACACCTATCGTAGTCACCGCGATGGCCGTTTTCATCCCGTGAGTTATTCACTGATACCTTTTTGCTATACGTATTTGAAATGGGTTCACTGTTGCTAGGACTATTCGCCATGGCGAGTTTTGCCGTTTCTATTCGCTCGGAAGAGGAGCATCTGAGCATTCAGCCTCAGGTGAGCTCAACAAATGAGGACGTTCACATTACAACCTCGGTGTCATTTCCAGATCAAAAATCGAAAAATACTGTATTCAAGCTGAATGAGCGCGCGAATCCCGTATTTGCAATGCAGAATGGGGAAACTGGGTATGGAAAATCCATTCGCGTAGAATACCTCATTGGATATATTTACAGAAAAGGCACCACTGTGCCAGTCCAAAACTGCACAGGGATACGATACAATCGCACGCTTAGTCCAGGAGGGACTATTAGCATGCAGTACGACTTCAAACCGGAGGTCGGTTTGGGCGTATTCGACTTTGTGTTGCAGGCATTCTACCTCAACGAGCACGGAGAAACGAAGATGAAAACTGCAGCCGCCACCGCAGTACAATTTGTTTCGGATGGGAAGTGGAGCGAGGTCTGCCGATATTTGCTTTTCGCTCTGATTTTTGCTGGAGGAATTTTTGGCATCCGATGGCTGAACGTCAGTGAGAAGATCGACGGGGAAATAAAGGCTGAGACCCCACGAGCAAAAGCACCGAAAAAAGAGTGGGAAGGAATCCCCAAGGAGCACCTGCAGTATGTGAAATCAAGGCAGGGAAACAAGCGTTAAATACACATTGTGGAGCTGAATATTCGGCTTTAAAAACGCAGTAAATATTAGTAAAAGTTATTTGGGTTCATTATTATCTCTAGAAATGGCGGCGAGTTGTGATGGTAAGAATTCGTTGAACTCTGATCCCAACTCTACCGTGATTGGACCGAGCCCTTCGGAAGTATCACCTGATGGAAATGAGGTTTTGTCGGAAAATCAAGAATCTTCTGAGGAATCCGAGCTTTTCGAAGAGAGTGAATCTTTTGACTCAGCAGAAGATTCATCGGGCAGCGAATCCATTTATTCCGAAAGTGAAATTTCGCATGCGCAGCAGCGGATCTCGAAAGTGAAGGGCACTACAGACTACGATAGGTCGATTCAGAAGCTTTCAAGCCTGACCAAGCATAGTTTTCGCATTCTGAGCTTTTACTCTCGAAAATATGGGGAGACACATTGCCGACTCGCCAAGTACTATATGAAATACGCGGAGTCTTTTTTCATGTATTTACGCTTGCAACTCGAAAGTGGCTCGAATGATGAAAATGAAGATGAATCAGTTAGGGACGACTGGGATGTACTTTGTGAATGTCTCCGCCGATCAATATCGGCATCTGACAGGCTTGTTAAAATCGAGGGGAGTCCGGAGTGTGGTGGTGAGTCACCAATTCCAGTGCTTCGGCAAGCACTCGAAATGATTATCTGGGTGTACGTCTACCGAGAAGATAAAAAAGCCGCATTGAAAGCAGCTGAGGATTATGCCGAGCGATTTCCGTGCCCTACTAGCTCTTTGATTCTTGCGGAAATGCACGTCCTTTGTGAGCATTTTTCCACAGCACGATCGATCATTTCAACGCTCAGAGCGAGCAAACCGTCGCCTGCTTTGAGCGCGGCGGAAACAGAAAAAATTGACGAACTCTACGAATTACTGTTCGAAAACGACGCATCCAATATTAAATGGGATGTGGGTAATTACGTGCGAAATGAGTATAGCGCTAGCGTCAAAAAAGGGACAACAGGAAACGTTGTGACGACTTTCTCAAAGCCAGTTTCGACGGAGGGTATATCGACCGCAAAGTCAACGACTATTGTTCCCACACGAAGGAAGCGTAAGGATCCCGATGAAAAAGTTGAAGGCGAAAGCTAAGTGACTGGTGTGATCAAAGAATCGGCCACAGGGGCGGTATGTACTGCGACCCTAATCTGCTATCGTTTCATGATGCTTCATTTCGAACGAATTTTCCCGTTGTTTTTGTTGGGCAAAATTTGATTCCATATTTTATCTTTACGGTTCACACCGACTGATGAATGATTGTTATAAAGATTCGCTGCCGAATCCAGATGCGGTCCCTTTAACCAACTACGAGGTGATAGGGATACTTCAGAAAAAGCTCGAATTATGCCGAAAAACTCTAACGGAGAAAGAATACCGAACGCTTCCACATATTCGATCAATGGAGGCGACGCTGAAGTATGCACTTATCGCACACCGTAATGGGTCGTATCGCACACGTGAATCGATTGAATCCAAACGAAAATTCCTCGAAAGCGTCACATTGCGACTGGTCGAGCGACGACCTGACCTCACAGGGCCACGCGCCACCCACGCAGGTTTAACGAGTTCAGAAGTCACTGCCATGCTCAATTTGGAACCCAAAAGTCTATCCGACGTAATTGTTCTATTTCCGTGGTTTGCAAAATATGAGCCACTTGATATAGAAGAGATGGTGATGCAATTCACCGCGTGTGGAACACAACTGAAATGAAAACCAGTCGTGTGGAATTTTGAAGTGGCAAGGCTCGTCTCAACGCCTTATCAGATGTGTCATCCTGGTTCACGAATGTTTTCTATCTTACAATGCGAATTGCCCTCATTCTTGCAACGTGCTTGATTTCAATCACTTTTCGAGGTGACTCTTTTGAAGAAAACACAAACCAAGCTGAATCTCAGGGCGGGGCTTTACAAGCAAATGTCGCGTTGAAGCAAGAGACGGTTGAAAATTCTGTAAATCACAGCGATGGTGCTGATACGGAAGGGAGAGATGCTTCCCGCGGAGGCACGAACTCTGTAAGCAATACGACTCTTCCCATCGACAATCCACAATCAACAAGGGAGCCGATTTTCAGTGAGCCCCCTATTTCACAACTGCCAAAAGCAGGAGAAAACTCAGATTTCGGGAATGATAGAAAGGACGTTGCTCCTTTCGAAGCAGACGTGAACGCTGAAAAGCCCAATGAACCTGGTGACATTCGCGAAGAGTTTTTTGGATCGACAGGATATGAACACGTAAAGAAACACCTGAAAAAACCAACTCCCCCCAAGCCAAAAAAGAATCCAGCATCCCCTGCAAAGATCAGTTCAATCAACCGCATCACTGCGGGGGAAATCTATAGCTTTGTTTTAAGATCTCTCAACGAATCTTTCCGTATCATGAACAAGCGCTGTAAGTGCTACGGGCCAGATGTGTGGCTGGGATCGTTCCCATATGAGTCATCAGAAGAAATGGTACTTTTAAAGCATTATCGCCATCTGATAAAGGAGTATTCTTATCATGTCATTCAAAGAGGGAAGTATTGTGGATGCATTCGAAGTTCGGAGAACGCAGCTGAAAAGGCAGAAGAAACATTTGTAAATGGACTGTCACCGCAAGTGCTTTTGCCTCATTTGAGTGAGAGCCACACTGTCACAAAGCTTGAGTTCTATCGAAGCATGCTCGCTTTAGAACCAATTATGAAAAAAGCAGTTGGAAAATGCTGTCTGCGAAGCACTGGTGACGCAGAAGGCACTGACCCAGACGTTTCCACCTGCCATATCACCTAAATCTGTAGTGTTTTGAATTTTAGAAATCCGTACCACATACAGAATTTACGAACATAAATTTTGTTTTATTGGAATTTACATGTACCGGCTGCTGCTTTGAACTTTGCTGGAGCGAAATATACAGTTTATCTTTCGAAAATTTTGTAAAAATTCTAGTTGCACCTAGTTTGTTGAATAACTTGTGATTTCACAACCATGTTACGGCGTATTCTCCTGTGGGGACATCCGTGAAACGCTTCTACTCCTTGACGCATCTACAATCTGTGCAACCGGTGCACATGCCGGGAACAATCCTGCGGCCTGTCCTTTGCAAACGACATGACGGGCAAACTGAGGTGAAAAGCAAGGAATGTGCGATGGTGTTCTCGGAAATGGTATCGTTTTGCATAGTCAATACATGTCCGGAAATATCAATCAAGCGAACTAGCCTCTCAGTTAACATGATATGCAGGCCACCCAAGTATTTCGACAGGGCTGCCCCTAAACGCATCCGCTTTCTTGCCAGGCTCTCAACTGAGTCACCATAATGTTTTACAATGAATATAAGTTCAAAGCTATGTGATAGTAGAATACTTCGACAAACATACGATTATTTCATTTATTTCGCTACTTGCCCCATTAACAACGGTGCTAGGACAAGATCCCTGCTGTATGTGACTAGAACATTTGTGTATCAATATTGCTAGGACATAGCAAAAATTAACATTCAAACGACTGACAGCTTTTCAGCGAAACGCATTTCGATACGAAAAAATGGGAGCTGGCGGAATGTCGGGTGACTCCTATTTTATAGTAAACGCATCACCGTTCGAGTGCCATCTCGTGTCACTATGGAACTCAAGAGGAACCAAAGGTGGTTTACGACGAGGAATTGCATACGATATTCTGTCTATAGCACTCTTTACACTACCGATCCTATGTAGCGCGGTCGATATGATCCCGCTGGCGCATGTAAAAAGATGTGGCCTGTAAAAGTATTCTCCTTTTCTCCTTTTTTCTCTCAAACTAGATGGTATTTGAATTGCTTTTCCTCGTCGCAGTGGATCCTTCGCTTGGCAGAGTTGACTATGGGTCTCTCTCGCAGCAGACACTGATGGAGATGGTCATCGAAGGAATAACGAACAAAGAGGAGATCTGCGGAGATGTTGATGATCCGACCGACATTGACGAATGGAAGGGCGTGACAATCGAGGACGGTGAAGTCGTTGAAATTGTGTGGAGCCTCTTTTATCTCACCGGATCACTCTGCTTGGAATGGTTGCCTTCCTTTGTGAGGAAATTCGTGGTCGCTTTCAACCAGCTCGCTGGTACACTTGATTTGACATCTTTACCCATGTCTATGAAGAAGTTAGATCTCGGAGGCAATGCGTTCACTGGACCGATCAGCCTGGAAACATTGCCAGAGCAGATGGAGCGTTTCTACGTTGGTAACAATGCGTTGAGCGGATCTTTAAGGCTAGAGAGTCTCCCGGATACACTGACACATTTTATCGCCTTCAGCAACCAATTTTCTGGAAGCGTTGATTTGACTCGATTACCGGCAGTCTTGACATATCTCCACATCTCGAACAATCAGCTGGGTGCTAACCCGACGAAAGGACACCTCTCCGTGGTGGGTTGGACCAGTACCCCAGTTTTGGGGGAAGCCAAGAACCTTTTTCAAACCCCTTGTCGTGTTTCTGTCATGGCGCCGACCCTATTGATGGCCATCGCAAGGTGGTGGGTCAGGACCAGTACCCAGCCCTTGGGGAGGTTCGGGAAACCGCCAAATTACTTCCAAGGGGAGAATCTCCTTGGTGGCGAGACGAGGGAAGACATCTACTAATCCTCTGTTTGTTTTCAATCCGCGGGATGAGATTAGCCCACATGTATAACGCGAAAAGCAGAGAGCATGCGCATACGTGTCGAAAGGCACGTGCAATTTTCAAATTGCGCTATAAAAAAAAAATAAAAAAAAATCAGCTGGGTGGTTCAGTTGTGCTGACGCAACTCCCAAGCAATCTTAAATGCTTTATTCTCGCAAGCAATTACTTCAGCGCTGACCCGACGAAAGGACACCTCTCCGTGGTGGGTTGGACCAGTACCCCAGTTTTGGGGGAAGCCAAGAACCTTTTCAAACCCCTCGTCGTGTTTCTGTCATGGCGCCGACCCTATTGATGGCCATCGCAAGGTGGTGGGTCAGGACCAGTACCCAGCCCTTGGGGAGGTTCGGGAAACCGCCAAATTACTTCCAAGGGGAGAATCTCCTTGGTGGCGAGACGAGGGAAGACATCTACTAATCCTCTGTTGTTTCAATCCGCGGGATGAGATTAGCCCACATGCATAACGCGAAAAGCAGAGAGCATGCGCATACGTGTCGAAAGGCACGTGCAATTTTCAAATTGCGCTATAAAAACAAAACAAAACAATTACTTCAGCGGATCCTTGGACTTGACGAGATTACCGTCAAGTATATCCGCTTCAGATTTTAATAATAACCGCTTTTCTGGTACAGTGGACCTCAGCCAACTACCGCAAGGACTTAAACGATTAAATCTGTTCCACAATGAACTTTCGGGTGAGGTTTTTATTTCGGATGCGCTCTTTGACCGCGTGCATGTCGAGAATACAAAAATAATCAAACGGCACATGGAGTGATTGAAAGCACGGAATTACATTATACTTATATTATACTTATACATTATACTGCTGGTAGAGGAGCGCTGTTTGTCTATCACGTTTTTTACAGTTCTTTTTTGTTCCGTTTACTTAAACTTTAACCTCAAATATGCGCAAATAGAGCTCTTCGCATGTGGCGACGACGGAATCGACAGGTTTGACCGGCCGGCACTTGCGCAACAAACGTTGATGGAGATTTTCATATTTGGATTGGAGAGGCCCGAATAAACATGCGGCAGTCGCGATATTCCAACTAAAGTATGCCAGGGGAAATGCGTGACATGTTTTGTGAACGGAGAAGAATTCCGTGGTCGTAGAACACGCTTTGGGGACTGGCACGCTCGGCTTTGCGTATCTCCAACGCGCCATGAAAACCCCACTATCAGCTTCAACACCGTCAGTGCTGACCCGATGGATGGCCACCTCTACGTGGTGGGTCGGACTAGTATCCCGTCGTTGGGGAAGCCAGGATCCTTCCAACCTTTCGTCGTGTTTCTGTTTTGACACCGACCCTATGGACGGCTGCCACAATCTGGTGGGTCTGGACTAGTACCCTATTATCGGGAGGTTCAGGAGACCGGCAAATATTGCAAATCCCGCATAGCTTACGAAGAGTCCTTGTAGTACGCGAATGTTCATTAATATCTCTTCGACGATTTCAAAACGGCTTGTTGGAACTGATATTCAGGTCAGGTAAAAAGGGGCTGCACTGGCATCTTGTCGCTTGTATAAAGATACACAAGAAACGTTTTTTTTTGAGAGCGCAACAGCACGTGCCTCTCAAGTTTCAATCCCTTTCTCGCCTTTTGAGGGATCCGGAAGCGCACCAAAAAAGGGTCGCCGCTGCGTTTGCAGCAGTTTTTATTATAGGCTTACATTTATAAAAGATATATTTTACACAAGCCGAAACACGTGTCTCGGTGGCAGGCTTCTGCAGAGATGAAATCGCAGAAGGCGTAGCTCCGGCACGACGGAGCCATTCATCGTCGAAGAGTTGCAAGGCTTCCCGGAGGAAATCAGGAACTCTCCGCTCAAACCATTGTTTGGCGTCCCCTGGTGGCCGGATGCCATGCTTCATCCGCAGAGCGGCGAAGCGGGGGCAGTGGAACAGGAGGTGCTCCACGGACTCCTCACAGTCACTTGACCGATGACGTTTGGGTAAGCGTCGATCAAAGTTGTGGGTGCGAAGCAGATGGGAGGTGAGACCCCCTTTGGTTCCGCTCGCAAAGCTGCACAGATGACAACTGTGATCGTGCGTGGCTGCCGACGCCACAGGTTGGGGTGCGGGCCGCGCTCGCTTGATCCGTGCTTCAATTGTACCACGTTTTGTCGTTGTCACGACAATAAATCACCTGCAAACTCCTAGATTCGGATTTTTATGTCAATTTTTGAACTATGCATAAAATACACTTCATGTGCCCATACATGAGATACTGGTAAAATAACGGCTTGAAGGAAATATGCATACCTGCAACGTCGTGCGTTGTAATAAAGATTTTTCTGTTTTGAACTTGTGGAATGATAGAACAAAAACCGATAAAGATCTCATTCTTCTGAACGTCATAAAAGATTGACATGTCCCACGAATTGCTCCCACAAGCAACTAAGAATTAGAATGTTGCCGCTTATACGCATGGGAAGATTTTTGCGGAAAAGTTTTACCACCGACGACAAGCTCATAGAACGGATTATCTAAAGACCAACCATCAACTCGGAAACTTTGCGGTACGGATAGAGTGCGCTTTCCACTTCGTATGTCTTCCAAGTAGACGCTGTGAAGCTTTCTTGCACCCTCTGCATAGACAGCCTTCATCTTCTCAGGTTGTTTGCTCCATTGCTTTTCCAAAGCCTGCCTCATTCTGTATTGATAGCTTTTCGGGGAAAGTAACATCCGACGGTATAGCTTTGGATTGTGTTGCAAAAGAACAGGGATGCGAATATCAGCAAAGAGAGACTTTGGAGTAATAGCTCCACTTCTCTGAGCGGCCCTCATGTCACGTAGAAATTCGAAATTAATCGCATTCTCTACCACCACCCTAGCCATAATAGCATATTCATTGCATGGTCTTTTGGCATACATACTCCATATTTCTTCAAGCCGTGAAGATTCGCGATTCTCAGCAATGTAATTCACCGGACTATGTACTCGTGTAGAAGATCGAAACTTCGGCTTAGTGATAAATTCGAAAATTCGACGGGCTACACGATTTTCAATGTCAGTTGTGGAGTTTAGGGGCTTCATATATATATATATATATCACAAACAAAAGCTCTCCCAAAATTAAAGTGGTTTTATAGGACACGGGAGGTTCTCAAAAAGAAGTGTGTGTACCAACCCGAAAGTCACCGTGCATCATTCTTGACTATGCTACAGACTGGAGGTACTCCCCGCCGCTCCAGCACCAACGAAGTTTGAAGTGCTTCAACTGTGCTTCCTGTGAAAGAAATACAGCTTATCTTATGAAGACAGATTCTTACGCCCAAACGAAAAGTGGTGATTATGTAGCAATGGAAGTACAGGATGGCTACCGCCCTTTCCTACTGCTTAATCGGATTGTGGTTGATATGAGAAAGCTGATGATCAGAAGAAAAAGCGCCAAGAAGATAAACTTATACTTCGTCGTACCCTGATAAGATAATGCCTTAGTAAGGTCATCCACTCCACTTTGAACATGTTGGTTCACTTGCTGCAAATTATAATGAATCTGATCCAATATCGTGCCTTGGGTGACAACCAGTCCTTGGACATCGCAAAATACATCGTGCAAGTCACTGATCGATTTTGTTATGGCATTCATCTCCTTTTCCCGCTGCTTTGTGATCTGTTCATGTTCAATAAGCATGCTCATTTCTGATATATTCAATCCTCTGTCAATATAGGTCTCTAAGAGATGTTCGCTGCTTTCTTCTTCTTTACCGATTTTACCAGGCGAAGGTGACCGTGTAGAATAATTTGACTCGGACAAGGTAGTACGGCCCCTTTGTCCAAATGATTTCCTTGCTTGCTGTGCCTTACGATGGCTCATGAAGCTTAAATGATCGATTTGATTATTTTCTAGCTGTGTTCGCATATCGTCAATTAATAAACTGACGTGTAACCTAACGTTCTTGCATATTCGCAACTTAGTTACGGAAAGTTTCTTCTTTGGGCTATTTGCATGTTGATAAATAAGCAAGTCTAGTGCGCGAAGGTGCTTATGGAGCTTGCTCAACATCATTGAGAGTTTCTTCGTCCACAAGCAAAGCTCCTGTTGGTCTTCAAGTTCCTCTTGTGTAGACCGAAACTGAAAGTCATGCTGCTTTTTTTGAAGAGAGGATAAGTGACTTATTCCATAAGACAGAACTCGCTGATCATTCCATAGTTTTTCAATCGAGCTTTGAAACTCAGTGGGGAAAGAGGCAAAGTTATTTGATTCCCTACACCTTCCCGAGGCTGGCACTTTTTTTTCTGCATGTTCAGAAGATATACTGAGAGATGCAGACCGCCGCTGGAGGAACTCCTCGATGTATGGTCGTGACGGAACAGAATCCATTTGTTCAACACTTAAAAAGACAGCTGATTACTTGACAATTAGAACAATTGGGCAACTTCTTCACAGTAAAAAGTTGGAGCAGTTGATAATTCTGTTTAAGCAAACTGAGAATAAGAGCTTGAGAGCTTTGGACGAAATTGCCGAAAGTCCAATTAAGATCCCGTGGAATCAATGATCCACTACTAATCTACTACTAAATGTATAAAGAAAACCCCTACATAGCCCTGTAAACTACGCTTATAGGTATTACCCACTGAACAACATGTTTCCTTTCTACGGGCTGGTAATTACAAGAAAACATACAATTGTTCACTCACCTCACTTTCTGCACTTGATAAGACATTGCGATTTATACTTCTACTCGCAAGTAATGTGTGTTTGTTCAAACAAGTACTTCCTCGCTGGGTTAGGGTACGGTTTTCATTCGAAGTATGTACGCTTACTGTTTCGCATAGTGTTCACTGTGCTATTCTCTTTATATAATTTTGGATAATACTACTTCCCATGCAAGAGTCTCCAGTTGAGATTAGATGCCGAAATATTAATTCAAGCAAGAACAGAAAGCAAAGCTCAGCAAACGTATCGAAGCTGAGCGATGTCAAACGCACTAACGCATTGCTAAGGAAGCTGAAAGAATACAAATCCGAAAATCAGGAGAGTATTCTTACTGACGTCACGTCCCTCAACCTAAAAAGGTACGTTTCGGAGTGCTGTAGCGCAATAGTTTGCAGCTTGCTTGAAGGGAGGGCGAAGATCTCTGATGTAGAGTTTCTTGGTGTTGTGTGCTCGCATATTCATCAGTGCTACGATGATGTTGAAAGAGAAATTCTCACCTTAATTAAAAAAAAGTGGGATATACAGCTCTCCTCTATTGATCCCACAGAGAATTTGCGAGAGGTTACAAGGAATCGAGCTATGATCAGGTTTCTTTGTGAAATATATCGAATCGGAATCACAGCGGAGTGGCGAATATTCAGATGGTTTCTCCAGAATCTCTTAGTTATGTGTCCTGAGATTCATTGTGTCAAGAACAGCCAAGTCTCGGAAAGAAAGAGTGTGATGTCAGTAGAGAAGGCCGCTGTCATTCTAGGTTATTTGAACGTTTTCGTACGGAGTGCTGGCGGTTGCCTTTTTCACGCTCTGCCTTGGCCGGAGGAGGCGGTCGAACCTTCCATTGCCTGCATTGCACAGCCTCACATGTATGAGTTTATGGCTAGTTCATCCGTTGCAGACGAAATCGGAAGCTTAATTGTGAAATTTATTGATATCGGATTGGCGACACTTGAACTCGAAAACCATCAGCTCAAGGAAGTATGGATAGATAATATGAAGGCCATTAAGAAGATCGGGGATCTCCCTGAATCTCTTCTTGATCAGTTCGGGAGTCAGAAGAGGAGTTGTGAAAGACTATATTCTTTACTTTATCCATTGGCTGCCACTTTTCCAGATTCACTACGACATTTCTCTTTACGGAAATTCGAAGCCCAGAAGGTTCCCAGTCTTGAAGAGCTGTTCCAACAAAATGAAAAGAATGCAGCGTTAAAAGAAATGTCTTCAAGCTTGGTTCAACTCTCTGGTCTTTCAAGTTTTTATTCGGCAGATTGTGAGAACAACGAGATTAACGTATACGACTCTGTTTCAGAGCAACAGTTCTATGAAGAGGTTAGCCCCGTGTCTTTTAACACAGATGAGTTAATTAAAGAGTTCAACGAAAGCAAATATTCATTCACATTGATTGAAGAGGAAGCAGCGAAAAACATCGACTCCCATATTTGGACGATAGGGAGCGGCTTCGTTAAGTCCTCCATTCATGAGGCAAGTTCATGTCGATTCGAAAGAGTTAAAGCTTCGGCAATTACATGGACCGAAAAATTTCTTAGCAAGGAGTTGTCGCTTTTCAAGTACCGCAGTCGTGGCGACAGAGACCAGGGAAGGTCCTTTCTTTTGGGCGCTAAAAAGAAGCTCTATCGATATATCCGAGACGCAATTTGGAGCACTGAAATAGATGTTGTCGAGATAAGCTATGTATTGGCAGTACTGGCACAGACTCGCAATCAAGATCTCATGGATATGGGTGAAAGAATCTATCAAGACTTGGAAACGACTTTGTTGTCGGAACTATCTACAAAATCTGCCGACGCAGATAAGATTGCTTCTGTTATCACGCGAGTCCAGTTTTTCTGTGAAGGGATGAAATTTCGATTGATCTCAACTGGGCCAGTGATGGGCATGCTATCCATCTTAACAGAGCACCACGTCATTGGGCACGACAAAGCACTCGCTCGCTGTTTGTTAATCGCGCTTAACAGTGCAGGCAGGTTTCTTGCACGACACCCTGTTGCTCAACATAAATTCGAACAACTTCTTCAAGTATCATCAAGATCCATTCGCTCCCTAGGTGGTGAAATGGAGATTCAGCTCGCTGCCGCTATTTCCAACTGCCTTGAAATTCTTCGTAACGAGCAAAATAAAGAGTCTGCAAGCACTGTTTCGATGTGTAAGCGCCAACCACCCAAAAAACGTAAAAGCTATGAAGAGCAGTATTTGCGCTTTCTTGTGTACACCAAGCTCAGTGAATCATCCATTGATTTCATTGTGAATAAATTTCTCTCACTTGATTGGACTTCCTTCGAGAACCAAGCTATGGTGTTCAACATCTTACGCAAGTCAAATCACGTGAGTTTTCAGAACATCCCGCTTTTAGCTACTATCGTCCGAAAGTTGTCAGATAGTGGGATCGACTACTTGGAGATTTACATAGTCGACAATCTTATTGAGAAATCTCGGCAGAATCTCGAAAACGGTCTCTGGTCAACAACTTCCCAAAAGAAATTTAGTGACCTCCACTATTTTGTTGAGCTTTTCAACGTTGGCATCGTACAAGAATCAACTCTATTCTATGTGCTTCACATGATTTGCTTATTTAGCTTATCGGACGAGTCGATTTACGAGTACTCGCGCATACGAATTATTGGGACACTTCTCGAGCCTTTCGTCCATTTAGTCAAGAAACACAAAGGAAACTCGAGTAACACGATCCGTCGGCTGAGGTTTTTCCTGTATCATTTTTACATACTTATACATTCCAAGGCCCAGCCCTTCCCAATCGAACTGAACTTTTCGATTGGGGAGATATTTGACAGCTTGCGAAAGGCATGCCCTTCTTTCTACGTTCATAAATTTCCCGAAAGCCTATCCAAGGCTCAAGAGCTCATGGATGAAGTGCTGGCACGCGTCAATACAAAGGGGGAAAATCAGCATTCGCTCAGTAAAGACCCTGTCAACTCATACAGATACTTTTTCCTCAACACGCAGGTAAAGGAAGAAATACACCCAATCAACGAAAAGTGCGTCGATTTCGGTGGTATCGAGGAGAAGGAAGTTGAATATGAGCGTCCAGCTGCGGAAGATTTGGAAGCGAGCGTCGCTAATCAGATTCCGTCAAGCTCCAAGCTCGATATCTCCAATGACGAATCCCAGGTCGATAACTTAGCCGAAGCTTTTCAGTCGGAAGAATTAGCTGACAGATCAACTGACCCCTTCGAAAAAACGGAAAACTTAGCAGAAGCGTCGGAGTTTGATAAACTCCTGAAGGACATGACGAAAGAAAGCTTTTCGACGATCCGTCAGCAAAATACACTCAAGGCCATGTCAGGCCGGCGGGTTTCTACCAACCAGTCTCTACACTTGAAAAACCTTCGAAAGGTGCGGGAAACTGAAATTTCGAATCAAACAGTCGATGCCATAGACAGTCCGGGTGGTACTGTGTCCGTTGCGGTGGCGATTCGAAACAAAGCCAAGCAAATCGGTGATGCCAACGCTGGAATGCAAAGTGATCCGAAAGTCAAAGGGCAGTCGAGGATAGATTTTCGAGTTGTACACATCCCCAATGATACCAACATAGCCACGCAGCAGCAGTTGAACATTCAAGAAAAGCGCCGAGAAAGAGATGAACTACGTAGAACGACGCAATCCATGGTGAGTGCAATGGACCATGAACCAAGTGTGGTCTAATGATAATTCTACAAACTTCATAGGTTGCATATAAAGGGGTTCGGAAGTGAGGCCTAACTCGCGGAAGTAGCTTCAAACCCTGACATAGCTCATACAATTTGAATAATTTTTGACGGAGTCACTTTAAAAAACGCTTTAAATATCGAAAGGAAATCTCCTCGATTTTCTTTTAACGTTTTGAAAAATTCGTTGTGTATAGAATATTCTTCATGTATTTTTAGCAAGGAAAATGCCATATACGCATGAATACCAGTCATGGGCAAGCTAACAATTTTCACTGGTGTCGAAGGGCTACATAGACTCCGAGAAATAAAACACTTCGCTCTCGCCTTTTTATATTCGAAGCGTATGATACACTCCGATGACACAGCGGAAAAGAGCCTACCTTTGACCCCATACAAGCAACGCCACATACCAGTCGAAGCGCGAAAAGACGAACCCTTGCGTTCGATACGTGTTGAAAGTAACCTCCCTTCTGTGCAAGACAAATTCAGTGATCGTCTGGCGCAACTGAAGGAGCGAATGAACGCAATGAGTAAGAAGGATATTTTCAAAATTAGTACGGCTGCTGCGACAAAATTGCGCCAGATGCTTCACACCGCTCCGCCATCAATGAACTGCATAAAAATAGGAATCCAGCGGAAAGGTTGCTCTGGGTACGCCTACACAATGGATTACGCACAGTGTGACTCGGCCCACAATTCCGCCAGTACAAAGCCATCGAGCAGTGGCGATTTGCGTGTTGACAAGGATGGTGTCATCGTTATTGTTGATCCGGGCGCCATCTTCTTTTTGTCAGGAACTGAGCTCGATTACATAACCTCTGACGTCGAAGAGCGCTTTGTTTTTCAAAACCCGAACGCGAAGCATTACTGTGGCTGTGGGGAATCGTTTCTTGTCTGAGCGAGGGTATTCTGCACCGAATATACAAAGAAGACAAATACCATTTCTCCGTATCGTCATTTGAACGTCGCTAAAAATTAAATGTTGGCACTGATTCTCTGGTCGCACCAAATGGGCCCTTCTCTGGGCGTGTGTTGTGCAAACGCTTCATCTTCCAACAGTACCAAATCGCCCTTCAGTTGTGTTCAGCCTGTTATATCGGCGTCTATTGCCGATGGCTTCTCTGGTGGGTGTACGCAGCGGAGAATATCACGAATTCAGGATAAATGTCTCGATAAAAAATTGAATTTCTCCAATGCGCTGTTTGAAAGGATATTCAACGGCGATTCAGATATTTGCGTATCTCTCGAAAAGCGAGGTGTCGATGTCGAGTACAAAGTCTATGCCAAACAACACAGTGATTTCTGGTGGAGAAAAATCGGGTATTTTAAACCATCCTCGCTTGAATACGGAAGTCCAAGCTACATTCTTTTACAAAAAGGGTCAGTCAGCTACTTACGTGCGGCATATCCACCTGGACTCGGAATTCTCCGTGAATGTGCCGCCTTTGCTATGAATGAACTTGTCGGGGGTCGATTTTTTGTTCCGACGACATTACCTGTGCATGTCGATGGGATCGGCGATGGCCTGATGAAACTTTTACCAAAAAGCAATGGGCATCTCGAAAAACCAGCATGTCAAGTGTACCAAAGCCGCCTTTTATTCAATCTCATAACAATGAACCCCTTCTTTGGGCAGCTCGCAAGTGTTCGAAGCACACCTGGCTCGAACGGTGGCAATTTCACATTTTTTTCCCACAACTCGTATGTCTTACCCGATACCAAACAAGTCCTCAACACTACCCTGCTCGCGTTTCGAGATTTAAATGCGCCGTGTATGGAAGAGACTTTCAGTGAGAGCACACAAAAACTCGTGCAAGATGTAGAAACCTCACAGTTTGACGCCATATTGCAGCGGATGCAATTTCCTTCACATGTGCAGTTCTATGTCCGCGTTGCGATCGAAACCATTCGTGAGTGCGTATTGGAAAGGGCGATGAAACCTGCGGAGCTTGTACGCTTTATGTACACTGCACAGCCCATCGCATTTATACCTTCAGTTCTCCATGAGATTGATGTGCTCTGCCCATTAGGAAGTAATATCAAAGAAAGCATGGAGCAGGTCCGTTTCCTCAGATATCTGGCTTTGCAGAAGATAGAGACCCGTCCCGTCAAATGTGGCTATTCCTCTTCTACGGCAGGTGACTACCGAAGGCTATTGCGGGGCTTTTTATGAGAAAATCTTTGCAGCCAGTCTATTCTCTTTTCATCTCATCCAAGGCTTGCTCTCTTCATTGTATCCTCTGCTATGTAAATAAAGTTGTTATTAGGTGAAAGTAGTATTTCCACACTACCTACACTTCCAAGATTATGACTACTTATCGCCGCTCAAGTAAATGAGCTTTTCACATGGCATTATATCGCACTATTTCATCTTTCTTGTTTTTGCAAATAGACAAATGATTCCTTTCTCACTATAGTTTGCTGATTCTTCGCTTGGCAGAGTTGACTACGCCTCTCTCCCACACAGCAGATATTCATGGAAATAGTAATCGAAGGAATCGTTAATAAAAAGAAGATTTATAAACATCAAAATAGAAAGATAAACGTTAAAAATTATGATAATAAATTCAGGCAAATGGAAAAAACGTGGTACAATATTTTCCGTGATTGGCTAGTAGAGCATTGTGGTCGTTTGCAGTTTCTTTCCGAAGGTACAATTTTGCGGTCAAAACAGAAGGAGAAATCCGCAGTCAAGTAAAAGCAGGTTAAATAAAAAGTGTCCGAAGCCATATCCTATAGTAGTCCATGTAGTCTAGGCTTTGGCTGTGCTAGCAGCTACCCCAACACGTCTGCCAAGCCTCTTTTCTTTCGGTGACCGTGATTCTTGGCGCTTGTGTTTTCCTGGTCTTCCCCTTCGCTGCATGACCGAAGGAGCTGTCGTCACTTCATCCGGCACGATTTCGCGCATGCAAATTGGCTCTAATCTCACACCCTCGAGGGTTTTGAGGTAGTCCTCGTGAAACCACCGGGAGCAGGATCGCTGTATCCAAGCGTCACAGTTTCTCAACTCACCTCTCGCAGACGCTAGGGCTATCAAGTGACTACATGACAGCTGGTGCTGCAGTGGAAACCGACAAGCGCACGTCAGGTGCACCGTCGCTTTAAGGTGATATTGTGCGTACAGCGTGGGTAACACGCCTTTGTTGTGGCGCTTGCGTGTGCTCGCCTTATAATCAGAATAGTGCCGAAGCTGGCGCATACACAAGGCATCAAATATTCATTTGGCCGCGATGGAAGCATTGACACTTTGACGACTCAATAAACTATTGCAGCATCTCACAAGAGACCATAGAAGCACATTTTCGTGCCACCTGTTGTTCACAGAGAAAACAATTGTACCACGTTTCTTTACCCTTTCGCATAATTTTAATAGTAGATTCTTGTTTGAGTACAATTTCTTAGATGTGCCTTTGATGCCAGACAAGATATCCAATCTCCTTGAAAATTTCATCGCAGAAACATCTGTCTACCATGAGAACCGTGAAGTTTCTAGACAAAGAGAAAACGCGAATGTGCCTTCCTTTCTAAGAAGAAACGAAGATATCGACTTCAACAGTCGACGAGTGAACTTGGATGCTGTTCACGATGCAAGCAGGCCGGCGTACTCACAGAGCGTGCTCTGGCGTCGCTTTCTGCAGATCACTGCGCAAGCAAGTTTTCGTGCTGTCGAGAAGGCGCAGCGCGCGCGTGAAGATATGTTGAGTACCGGATGCAAGAGCAATAGTCTCCCAGAAAGTGATGTTTGGATCCTTTCGCTGCGTACAAAGCCTCGGGTTGTCCACTCACTTGAGTTTAGCGGTGTCGTCGATGATGTGGACATTGACTTTCAGCCTTTGTTCGACCTTGATTCATCCATGTCCTTTTTTGATTCTAGCGTGTGCGGCCACCAATCACCAAAAAGACGTTTATATGAAGACTTTTCTTCCTGCAAAGTACAGCAACCAGAAAACTTGTCGACCTTATCTGTCTCCAATTTGCATGAAATACATCTCTCGGAAAGAAAGCTTGCGTACGATTCGACAACGTCCGAGGACCACTTCAGTGACTTCAAATCATCACGGGAGTCCCTTGTTTCTCGCCTGAAAAGCGAAACCCGCGCCATTTTTGGACAAATTCTGCATGTCACAGCGGTATTGCTGCAAGACGTCGGGTTGTGGACTCAGCAGATGCCCTCTCGATCAGCAATCGCCCATTTGGTTCTTTCGGATGCGTTTTCTATCGAATGTACTTCCAAGTCGTCGAATAATCATGCGAATTCACCTCTTCCGACAATTTTTTCGAAAAAGTACTTATCAGAAGAGAAGGAAAGTCCACCACGTCAAACTTTCTTGCAGCATCCTGACATCATGTGTTGTAGTCGACTACTAGCCCTTGGAATAACTAACCAACTTCAAAACACCTCCATGATGGAATTGCTGCATCTGACGACATTAATTGAGAAAAGATGGCAGGAAACTCCAAATGAAGCTCTTCATAATAGTACTCCACAACGCATTACGCGTACGACGCAGGCTTCCTTCAAGTCTAGGATGAAGTGGGACCCTGTGATCATCTCCGTACTTTTCGCATATGCACTTCCATCCACTGTCGACAAGAAGCGGCATACTGAGGCCAACCAGGTTCTGGTGAGATGCATCTGTAATGGGGAATACCCAACGACGAGTGAAGCATACGCTCGAGTGGTGGATAAGTATCCGATCGCAAGCTCAAACATTGGTGATTGCCTCACGATGTATGCGACTATCTTCGTTCTGGGACTGCGAAATATTGGGCATGCTGACAATGTCATTTCTGGCCTCTTTCACCATGTCATCTTTCATACCGACAAGTCGAGTTCGGTGGTTTCATTGGATGCCGTCAGTCCCGAACAGAATCTCTTGGAGAATACAAATTCTTTCACATACCTGAAGTATTTCCAGGAATTTGAAAATGCCTTTCCGGGAAGAGTTTCGGGGGGACAGCGGGTGGCTTCGTTTAAGCAAATATTCACTGACTTTTTCTTAAAGTTTGTCACCTCTCTCGCATATGGTTGCATATTGTTCCGATGCGACCCTCATGCCTTTCACTGGGAGACTCACCGTGAAACTATCTTAAGTCTGTCTGATAAACATACGGCGCCATATCTCGTGGAGTTTATTGAAAGTTTCGGAGTTCACAAGGAGGCGACCAATCAAGTCGATGTGATGCTTTTATCAATGGTGCAAGCGAGAAAGTTGGCTCACGGTGGAGCGCCTTGCCCGTTTCAATTAGGTTGGAGTCAATTGTTTTCTATAGTGATATACGGCCTGTCTTTCGCAATGTCCAACAGCATCGTGTTTGCGACTATTCTCGTTTTTCCTTTTTGCTGCGATGCTGTACAGGCTGGAACAGAAAGTCCAAAATGCGCTGAAATAACAAATGGAATAGATTACATGCCCCCATCAGAGGTATTTTTGCGATTTTTATTTGCGCACTTCACTATGTGGGACGCTCTGGTGGTTGAAGAAACTGATGCATCCGACCACAAGGTGAGCGGTAGTGAACTTGCCTGGCGTGAGATTCTACACTCAGCCGAGGCACAATTTTCAGCCTCCCAAAAAAATACCTATGGTTTCGCCGCTGCTTTGGCCCAACAGAGTGCTCGTCACTTCGCGATCGCTGTTAAAATGTCCGCAACTTGTGACGCGATGCTGAAAAAGACCTTACTCAAATCGCTTCATTCTCTTCTATTTACTGCCGATCCATCAGCAATCAGCCTTCATAAAGAAGCAACACAGCAGGCTTTATGTTTGAACGTGATTTCTTTGTCACTCGTCACGATGGGATCATCTGACGCGGATGTGCTCGGAATCGTTCGTGCCCTTGAAGAATATGATCGCCCGATGATGCAAATCGAATTGTTAGATCTCTCGAGTGAAGAAAGACATTATGTAGATCTATTCCGAGCATCACCGAACTTCGGAAGCATTTGTGATCACAACTTTGCCTACATCAAAGATCACTATTGTACATACGCCAAAATAGTACAAAAAACGACAGTCCAACGGGCAAACCATCTCCATACACTCCTTTCCGTCATTGTGCATCTCTTTGTTGATATAACTTTCGCTGACCTGTCGCTCCTTGCCCCATTCATGCGTCTTCTTCTGGGCTGTGCGCACAATGAGACCACTCCACGCAAGCACGCAGAGTGAAGTGTTGTCACAATGATACCAGATAGCCAATTTTCTCAATCAACGGACAAATATGTGATGCTCTTGTTCTTCTGCGTATATCAAGGATTATAGGAGTTGTCTGAGAACAACCGTCTGGTGAATTTTTTAATCAAACAACTCGTCGAATGATCGAAAACGATGGGGAATCAACGAAATACAGCTACTTTTTTTGCGTGTCCTCACAGGGTTGTGTTGTATTCTGAAGTCTTATTTTCTCACTTCTCAAATAAGATATCATAACAAAATGATCAATCAATGTAAGAAAGGCGTTGACTCATTCGCGAGATATGACAAGGAAACCGCAATGAAGCAACTCCTGCTGTACAAATCCAATCGCTGAATCGTAAAAAGAGAATGGTCCTAAAAGAAACGATTTTTTATGAGAGTGCATTTTCATTGAGCCGTTTGTTCAATTTGCACGTGCCTTTCGACACGAATGCACATTCCCTCTGTTTTTACCGCTGTTCATGTCGATGAATTGTATCTTTAAGCCAGGTGGAATTAATAGACGTAGCTCCCGTCTTAACACTGGGGAGATCCGAGGATGCCCATAGCAATTTTCGGCTGTCTCCTGAGCCTCCCCACAGTAGAGTACAAGTCCAGACCCACCACCAAGGCTGCCGGTAATCGAGTCAAATCAACTCTTCCGGGAAATTGTTTTTTGAGAGCGCAACAGCACGTGCCGCTCAAGTTTCAACCCCTTTCTCCCCTTGTGAGGGATCGGGAGGCGCACCCAAGAAGGGTCGCCGCTGCGTTTACAGCAGTTTTTATTAAAGGTTTACATTTAACAAAGATATATTTTGCACAAGCCGAAACACGTGTCTCGGTGGCAGGCTTCTGCAGAGATGAAATCGCAGAAGGCGTTGCTCCGGCGCGACGGAGCCATTCATCGAAGAGTTGCAAGGCTTCCCGGAGGAAATCAGGAACGCTCCGCTCAAACCATTGTTTAACGTCCCCTGGTGGCCGGATGCCATGCTTCATCCGCAGAGCGGCGAAGCGGGGGCAGTGGAACAGGAGATGCTCCACGGACTCCTCACAGTCACTTGACCGATGACGTTTGGGTAAGCGTCGGTCGAAGTTGTGTGTGCGAAGCAGATGGGAGGTGAGACCCCCTTTGGTTCCGCTCGCAAAGCTGCACAGATGACAAATGTGATCGTGCGGGGCCGACGGGGCCGCATATTCCTTATTCCACATTTGACTAAAAACTACAAAATCAAAAACTGCAAAGATTCAGTGAAATTGAATCGAAAATTCGTACGAATATAGACGATGATAGTGTTCCTTTGATATTCCTCACTCATCCTTTTTCAGTCTTTTGAGAAGGGACTGCAGCATTCTTCGAATCTGCGAGGGTGTTCTCGTGAGTAAATAAAAGTCAAACTGGTATTCGGGCAGAGCTTTGAGACGCTCTGTGATTCCCATGTAATCGGAATAGCTGCCCTCGCTGACAAGTCGAATCAGACTTCTCTCGAGATCCTGCACATAGCCATCATCACCTTTTGCCCTGTGTGCGTTTTTCTTCGAAGCGTGTTTCGCGAAAAGCGCTTTAATATTTCTGTCGGCTTCGTTCTTCTCCTCTGCTTTCTTAAAGGCTTGCATTTTCGACTCCCACAGCGTTTTTGGGTAGCACTGCTGGCCACATTTCCAGAACGCCTCCATGTAAGCCTGAACTTCCTCGGACGACCGGTACTGTTTCATAGCAGCGCAGATTTTGCTTATATTCTCTTTGCCTTCAGCCATCATTGTGTCGTGAAGAATCTTGGCCTCAGCTGCATTCCAGTTGAAGAACTGATACGCTCTATTCAGCAACTCCTGTCGCTCGGCGCTCTCTGCCGGACTCAATTCGAGCGCAACAGGCAGGGAAGCACTTTTCGGTGGTTTGTGTGAACTTTCGGCATTTCCACTTTCCTGTTCGTCCCGCTTCCATTTCTCGACTGCGAGGAGTTTTTCCTTCTCGAACAAACTGATGATTCGCTCGACCACACTTGGAGGAACAAGGTGATGTGGGCGGAAATCTGGCAACTTCACCTGCTTTGGCAATTTGAGTGGTTTGACCTGTTTCTTCTCCCTGTCCTCCTCAATGTATTGCGATCGCTTTCGCATGCCACGGCCGTACGACTCTTCCTGCACGACTGGCTCGGTCTCCTGTATCATATCCTTCGTAATGAGCTCCTCGCGGGAGACAAACATTGTCGTGATCTTCTCACACGAACCAACCTTCTGCAGTTTCGCACGCAACGTCTTGGCGTCGTTCACATTCCGCATGCGTAAAATTGCACTTTTCCTATCTGGGCTAAGGATAATATCGCTTGGGAAAACATTACAGAGCTCACACGCGTCGGACAAGTGCTTCCTTTCAACGCTCTCATCGATTCCATTGATAATAATCGCGCTCGTTGCCACCTCGTTGCTGAAGTTTATCCCCTCAAATTCGTAGAGATTCGCCTCTGAAACACCGGCATTGTAGTTCGCCAGCGTCGTTTCTTGTGTTTTAATAAGGTTTTCCTGGTATTCTTTGATTTTTTCCTCTCCACGATTGAGCAAAACATCGAGGTCTTCGGTCTCCAACGGCTTGTCCTTATTTTTGAACATTGCCTCAACACCAAAGCGAATTGTTCCAAGTAGCTCTTTGCTCTCAGAGTCACTGTTCGCCGGCCGAAGTCGGCTTTTCTGCACAACCATCGCATCGAGGTACAGTTTTTTCAGCGCGCGAGTGTACATCCGTTCTTCCACGGTCCCGCCGGAAATAAAGCGCAGCACAGTGACCGGACGTGTTTGCCCAAGGCGATGCGCTCGGTCCTGCGCTTGGAGGTCTTGCTGGGGGTTCCAGTCGGTGTCATACAAAATGACGTAGTTTGCGGCCTGCAGATTAATCCCCAAACCGCCGGCGCGAGTCGACAGAAGGAAGAGGAACATATCGTGGTTCATGTCGTTGAAAAGTCGCATGTTTTTCTCACGATCAGCTGTATTCGTGCTTCCGTCGATTCGTCCGTATGTGTACCCGCGATAATGACAGTAGTCCTCTAAAATATCAAGCATCCGTGTCATCTGTGAAAATATGAGGACTTTGCTGTTGGAAGTTGGACGTTCGTCGTGTAATCGACGGAGGATCTTATCCAATATCTCCATTTTCCCACAGACGTGAACAATTTTATCATTTGTCACGAACGGCGGGCCTTCCTCAACACCCTCAAAGAGATAAGGGTGATTGCAGCACTTTCGCATTTGCATCAACACATTATTCAGTGCCCGAGCAGCGACATTCCCTTCATTGACTATCGTATGGTTTTTGGACAATATCTCAAGGTAGAGATCGCGTTGCAGCTTCGTTAACGGGCATTCCACGTAAATTTCCTTTTTCGGCGGGATATTCGTCGACACTTCACTTTTGAGGCGGCGCAGCATGACGGGGCGGAGAATCTCGTAGAGACGGGATACAATACGCTCGTCGCCATCACCAGTGGTCACGTTAAACCACGAGTCAAAACAGTCCCCTTCCGTGAATACATTTGGCACGATGAAATTTAACAGAGAGTAGAGCTCGCGGAGGTTGTTTTGCAGCGGTGTGCCGGTCACGAGCAAACGATGGTTGGCAGTGAGCTTTTTCATGCAGAGTGTGAGTGAGGATTCTTCATTTTTGATGCGGTGCGCTTCATCCAGCACCAACACATTCCACTTGATCTTGGTGAAATATTTCAACTCGGCGAGATACATTTCGTATGTTGTGATGATGACGTCATAAGGCGAAGTCATCCCTTGCGCGAGTGGCAAGAGGACGGCCTCCACCATGGCTGGTCGGACGTCACCCGTGGCGTGAAAGCGATAGGCTCGGAGGGCTGGGCACCATGCCCGAAATTCCTTTTTCCAGTTTCCGAGAACGCTTAACGGGCACAGCACGAGGTGTGGCCCGGGAATTTTTCTCTCGAATTTGAGTGTTCCAAGAAAAGCGATCGTTTGGAATGTTTTTCCTAGGCCCATTTCATCTGCGAGAATGCCATTAACACCCTTATGGCAGAGAGAGTGCAACCAATTCACTCCATACACCTGATAGGGTCTGAGTTCACCCGACAGATAAGCTGGCGTATGATCGATGGCTAAAGCTTGATTCCCACAATTCAAATCGATATCTTTTGTCCATATTTCGAGTAACGTGAGGAGATTTTCAAACTGAGAATCTTTCGAATTGTCACACCGCAGGGAGTTTTGCTGCATGACACGCTGCTTGCGTATGGAATCGAGTCGGTTCCGAAACGCGTCGGCGGATGATTCGAGAAGGTTCTTCGGAACAGTTGGAATTTCCGTTTTGGGATTAAAGCGAGCAAGATAAGTATCGGGAGAATTCGGGTTTTCTTTATTTCGAAGGTGAGCATCGATCTCCCGGGCGTGAAGCATCGCTGCGAGTCCATCATTGACTTTCTTAATGTGGACGCTCTGATCATTGTCTTGACGCTGGCGAGGTGGCATTTGTGAGCGTAAATAGAAATGAGCCGAATAGTGCAAAATAATTACAGGGGAAAACATTATTCAGACGGAAATGTAAACAAGTTCACGTGTTCTGCGAAAAGTAGGATTTGGCTGCCCGCTGTGCCTCGTGCGCACTCTCTCGGTGGTGAAAAAGGAACCCTTGGATCTCCGCTATAGAAATTTGTGTTCCATCGCCTTTTCCTTGTGCCTCGATGAGAGTATCCGAAAATGAGTCTGCTTCTGCTGGATCATTCGGAAAAAAACGCGCAAACATGAGCTTCATTTGCTCTCGGTCGGCGTATCCGAGGAACATCCGAACGTCCACTCGTCCAGGCCGAATAAGCGCATCGCTTAGTTTTTCTATGTGATTGGTTGTCATAAAAACCATTCGACCCTCCTGCGCAGTGACGCCGTCCAGCGCATTAAGCAATCCGGAAATAGTGATTCGGCTTTCGGGGTGAAAAGCGAGATCAATATCCTCCAATAATATGGCGCATTTTTTGGGTGCTGAATTGAGGAGCTGGTTGAGCGAGTCATCGTCCAGTGACCGATTCGAGAGATTGATCATGCAGATAGCGAGCGAAAATCGCCCGGCGATCGCCATAACAAGCGAACTTTTGCCGCATCCAGGAGGGCCGTATAACAAATAGCCTCTTCTATACGGAATTCCCATTTTATGGTACCACTCATCGCTCGAAATGAATGTGTTTAGGTCTTTGACGATGTTTTCCATCAAGTTTCTGTGCAGGACGACGCTTGCGAGGCTTCTCGTCCGTCGAGGCTCAACTAATCGCACCCATCGTGCACCTGCACAATTATAGAGAACAGTTTTCTCATGCTCCTGCTGGGCGACGTGATCTCGCGCTGTTCGAAAAATATCGAGCAACGGAGCGGTATCTCGCCCGATCGCAGTGATTGTCAAGCTTTCGGGTATGTCATTTTGTGATACATCTGCTACCATAGACCGCTCGGATTGCCGATTGCGTTTCAGCCAAAAGAGACGTTTGTTGTGATAGAAAAAATGAGTGACGTTCGGTGCAGGGAGAAACATCGACTTGGTCGTGATTGAATCGTTGGCAAGTATTTCAGTGTTGGCGTTGAGGATGCTCAGTTGCCTTGATTTCACGATTCCTTCTGCGGAAATCCATTGCATAATCCATTTGTAGGAAACATCACGCGATGACGTTTCGAGAGATACGAGACATGATCGCTGCAAATAGCCAAACAAGTGACGCCCAAGGTGGCGCAAGGCAAATGCCCCTATAGCGATCCCATAGAGGCCAATGCCTCCCACGAACAGCTGGTTGTTGCTCACAGCGGTTGAATTCATGTGATTCTGCACATTCGAATAAGTGAGTTGACAGAGGCAAAATAAATTTCGAAGAAATGCAGGTGAAACTATAGAGCACCGAAAATCAACTCACTCTGATTTTTTCATGGTTTTTTGATTTCAAGTAAACTTTCATGAAGAGAGTCAACCACCCGAGGTTGAAGAATTCTGCACTACTGTCTCATTCATAATTTTCAATGGCTTTCCAAACGAAGAAATGGGAGAGTTTGAGTCAGAGAGACGATACAAAAAGTGAACTAACATACTACCTCAAATCTTAGAGGAAACATGAAAGACCTCTTGACACAAGAAAAAATGAGATTATGATTTTGAAGGAAAATGGGGTCCTCAGTTCCACTGCAGATTAAATTTATACGCATTATTAGGTCTCGCATTGACAGGTAGTTTACTCAGATCAAGTTCGCACGCTGGAGGGGTTTTCTCATCGAATGAGAGAGCAACCGGATCTGCTGTAATGTGGCTGTCGTCGAGCGCTCGTATGGTGAGCTGTTCCGGAGTGCGCACTCGACTTAGCGCAACATATACCAGGTGGGGACATTGAAACATGTCCTTGAAGTCTATCACAACACTTCCTGTCAGCGTCAACCCTTGCACCTTATGCACTGTAAAGGCATATGCAAGCTGTATCGGGAGTGCGAGTAGTGTTGAATAGAAAAACTTTGTAGTGGCATCACCACCAACCGGAATAGCGATGGGTGGAATCATGATGCTCAACCCCGAGGAAAATCGCACCAGCGGCAAAAGTGGAATGTCATGGCCTTGACTATGCAGAAACTTGCAGTAGGCGTCAACGTGTTCGTAAAACTTTTTATCAACGGAATGGGGAAGAACATAGGATGTTGGATCGACGAAGCCATCGATGATGCCAACTGATCCGTTGACCAATTCGCGAGAAAGGTTCCATCGCAACATCACACGCGCACCTATTCGGGTCTCTAAAGCGGCGAAGAAAATCTCTTTTTGTGCCGTTTCTTTCAGCTTGTTTTGTATATGAATTGGAACTTCGTCAAGAGCTGGAACCTTGCCCATCACGCGATAGCTCATGTCTCTGAGAACGAGATGAATTTTGTTCAGAAGGTTATTTAACTGATATAATCTCTCGTCGTTGGATATATCATCTAATGCGAGGGACATGATTCTTGCACGGACAGCACATCGCAAGTCATCAGGTCTCTCAAGGTCGATTGGATATACCGCCAGGTGAATATCTTGGAAGTTTTTTTCTTTTAGGGAGAATGAGTGGAGCGACTCCCTTAAAACTTTCTCCATTTCTTCAATGAAAGCACTAGATTTGTCTTCATGACAATGAAGCTCGAATACCAATACATCAGTCCAAGTATCAGACAAGACCACATCTTGCACTTGCGAAGGAAAAGCCATCGTGGGCTCGGGTAGAAGCCCAAGTCTTTTTTGATTACGTTCAAAGACATGAACGTTTCGGGGGAATATGTATATTGCCTCTTCATTGTCTGCAAGTGCAATAGATTTGTGTAGGATCGAGATAGACTTATCAATATCAGATGGAAGCTGGCCCCTTCGAACAGTTTGTAGATGATTCACGAAATCTTTTCTGTCACTTGTAACACGGTGAATCACTGTGAGTTTAAGGCGTACAAAATGCTTCAGGAATAGGTCATTGAAGAAAATCGGGTGATTAGGAATCCCCCCTAGCTGCAAGAAGTCACCGCACAGAATTACCTGAAGTCCTCCAAATGGGACTATGGATCGTCGGCTAATGCGAGCAGCTATATCGAGATGAGTGATCAGTTCAGATTGAATCATCGATATTTCGTCGATGAGAATGACGTCTATTTTGCGTAGATGCGTCGTTTTTAAACCGTCTAGTCCAAAAATATGATGGAACGTGTATCCATTCAGATTTGAAGCCGCAACGCCTGTTGAAGCTGTCACCGCAACTGTTTTCTTTTGTTGAATGGATAATTCGTAAATGATTTGGCGTAGGACTACCGTTTTGCCTGTGCCAGCAGAGCCACCGATATACATGTTATACCCCTCCCCTGCGATTTTGACAGCGATGCGCTGATCTTCTGTAAGTTGAGCAGGATCTATAACATCGCTTAGAAATTTGCCGTGAGAATGGAAATCGATGTGCTCAATATCAGAGTGGAAGTTCGATTTAACATAGTTGATGCCAAGGTCTTCCACGAAATCTTCTAGTTTTTGCAGGAAGTTTTCCACACTTCCGGATGTCTGCAAAAGCCCGAACACTGCTTCTCGAGATTTCTTGGGGATGTTTTTTAAGAAAGTATTATCCTCAGATTCCTCAGGGTTATCAAAGAGCTCTTGTATGATCGGACGTATGAGTTCCTTGCTTTTCAGAAAAAGATAGCCATCTCCGTGCCTAGAAAACCCAAGCCTTGCAAGTGCTTTGAAGCCACTTGAGTTGACACAGATGATCCTGTGACTAAAAGGATTGTAGTAGTTGTCTTTGTCGTTTATCTTATGATGCTCATTCCGAAAAACGCGTGACTTGGCCAGGGAAAGATTGGATTTCTTCATCATTCTTTATTTATCTTGCATTTAAAATGTATACCGAAAACGCCACAACGAATTCATACATAGATACTGCGAATTTGTTGGCATGTTCAGTGACAGAGACAAAGACCTTCCGTCACAGAATATCCAAAAAACATGGCCCAAATAAGTCTTTCGACCAAGTATTCCTACGGGACATGCTTTAGTTTCGCTATGCAGGTTAATAAATCTTGCAAATGATTTTCGACCAATGGCTCCCACCGACTAGATTATTTTAAATAACCTACAACTGTATTACATACGGCATCCACAACATAGCAAATAGTAGAATCCTCCACTCGATGGTTATACCTATAGTAAACAATTTACAAAGTTTAATAGACAATGATTAATTTCTAGGCTTGGATCAGTATTTTTTGACTGACTACTCTTTAGCAGAATATTTTCCGTATGCTGATACGTTTCTTTGCTCTACACACCTTTACTAACTTTTGGGATGAGTGCTGCAGGACCAATGGATACCAAGACGTTTCTTCGCGATTTATGTGGCAAGAAAACCGTAGTTCGCTTAAAATGGGGAAACGAGTACGTGGGCACCTTAATTTCCTCAGATTCGTATATGAATATTCACCTTTCTGATTGCGAAGAGAAAATGAAGGGTAAGGCTCCGGCAGTTCTAGGAGATGTGCTTATTCGATGTAATAATATCCTTTTCATTCTGGATCAGGAAGAAAATGACGACAGCACCAGCCGTTAGATGTACTTGTGTGTTCTAAGTTTATGTGCATCCACAAATCAGATTGTCAAAGTCCTCTATAGTTCTTACATTAGCAGAATGACTATTTCATGCAATGGCAGAGTTCAGAACATCACTTCGTAAGCTAGATAACCTAAGCGCTAAGCTTGGATCGGGTGTATCATGTGCGATAAACTGTGAGGCTATTTCACCCTCAGATAGCTCGTTTGAAAACTTATGCCTCATTCTCAACGCAAAGCTACACGAAGTCACTACTAGAATGGACGAGTTTCAAGAAACTCCTGGAAGAACTGCCGAATCACGGTATACGAGCCACAATAATCGCATTGGCCTATCCATTCAGTGCAAACGACTCATGCGCGAGGTTGAAGACCTGTACAAAAATCTCTCGAATGCCGTCGGGGAAAATCCGGCCGAATTTGATACTTTTCAGCAAACGTCTGAAAATCTCAGGCGAGTGCGGAAAACGTTTAAATATCTGTTCCACAATGACGTGATTCGTACGCAATGTACGAGTAAATTTGCAGCCCCACTTCTAAATGAGTTTAGGGAAGTTGAATCTTCATTGATGCCTAAGACCAACGAGGAGAATGAAACAGATTTCGGACTATATTATGAGCAGGCCAAAAACACACACGCTAAAATGGATATGTCTCTCGACAAGATAATGAGCGGTTGCTCGAGATTAAAAGAAAGCGCATTGCACATCCACGACGAACTGACAACTCAACAGTCTATGCTTAACGAAATCGATAAGAAAGAGGACACCATTCATGGAGAGATGAATGTGCTTAATAGGCGACTTCAGAAAATACTTTTTGACTTCAGCAATGAGAAGCTATTCCTCTATCTCATCCTTTTTATCGCTCTTCTCACTGTCGTTGGCTACATTCTCTACGAAGTGGGTGCTGTTAAAAGGTGATCCGGAAAATTTTCCCAGACCGCGAATACATCTTGTCTGTGAAACATCTTCGTGTGAATACTCTCTAAATTGAGCTGGTTCTCTGTCATTCACGAGTGCTATGTACCGGAAAAGTGAGTTTTGTACAACTTATTGCCTGCTCAGTTTCATTAAACTGCTCAAATGCGCGAAAGGAGCACATGCTACACGAGTATTCTGCGAACATAGCGAAATTTCATTAGTCCTGCTCGAAGTGCCGCAGCAGAAACGCTCACTGTCAACAGCTTTTGTTGCGTCGCGACGTTCACTAAAATATTACCAGAAGGCGTTATGAGAAGCTTTGTATAAAAAAGCTCTGAAATAATCCAGACTAGGCATCAAACCTGCGACACCCCGACACTAGCACAGATGTCCACAGACTAGCCTTGTCTTGGCCTCGCCCGCTAATCGGTTAGGGACAAGGGTTCCTCTGCAAAAGCGCACTGTGCTTCGGCGTTTGTCAGGCACTACCTTACTATATAGAGAAAAGGATAAAACGGGGTACTCCTTCTACGCTCTCCATTTAGTTGCACTGTGGGATAATTGTATGCACTGCTTCTGTGAAGAGCTGCTCGGGTCGTAGCACCATCCATCTCTCCTGGGGAGGATTCATTTTCGTTCACTTTTAAAAAAATATGTAAACAAAACTGCATGTTGTCTCGTAGGGACCGTGAATACACATGAAGCTTATATATTATAATCAATCTGTCTCATATTGCTGCTATGCTTGCTTGTGTCTCATCTTTCATATGCTCTTCATTCAATATGCCTAGTTACCACATAGGTCCCTTTTTCGTCTTTAGGCAGACGGGACTCTTGTCGCTTATGTTTTCGCCGTCTCCCTTTTGACTTCATGAGGTGATGCGGTGGTCACCCTATCCGCCACTATATCATCCCAACAAACCGGGTATAGACGTATCTCCTCGAAGGATTTGAGATAATCTTTGACAACCCATCTCGAGCATGATCTCTGCACCCATGCTTGGTAATCTTTTAAATCCCCTCTGATAGAGGCAAACGCAATCATGTGCTTGCAGGGCAGTTGGTACTGCATTGGATACCCACATGTGCACTGAAGGCTATCCAGGTCTACGTAATGTCTCTCTTGCGGGCTTATCCTGTTCGACATCAATGGCACTATTGTTGCTACTTCAACAAGACAGTCCCTGGCCAATGATGCCTGAATGTTATACTCGTTCTGAGCATACTCTGTGAGTAACTCGCCTTTGGATTTCCGAATGCGCGCTGCAACAAGCCTTTTTTTATAAAAGTGCAATTAGATTGAACAACATTTGATTGATTGTTCAATTTGCACGTGCCTTTCGACACGTATGCACATGCCCTCTGCTTATCGCGCTTTTCACGTGGGCTAATTTCGTCCCGATTTTTGTACCACAGAGAATTAGTGGACGTTATCTCGTCTCGCCACTAAGGGGACCCCGGATCCCCCTTGGCAACAATCAGCGGTCTCCTTAACCTCCCAAAAATAGGGCACTAGTCCTGACCCACCACCTTGCGGCGGCCGTCGATAGGGTCGGCGCCAAAACAGAAACACGACGAGAGTTTGGAGGGCTCTTGGCTTCCCCCACGACGGGGTACTCGTCCAACCCACCACGAAGAGGTGGCCTCCGTCGGATCAGCGCAGAAAGCCTTTCACAGTAGCTGTGGAGTTGATTTAATGTCAGCTGACCCATCGCGTACAATGGTTCCATGCGTCGAATGGGCATGTTTATTGCATTGGCGCTCTCTGCGATGTGTTATTAGTCCTGCTGCCGTGGAGACTCTGAGTTTTGATGCGCGGTCACAAACACCAGGAGTCTACAGGAATATGCGCTAAGTAGTCTGCAGCTGACGGGCACTTCAGTCGTAGATTTGCCAGGCTTTTGTTGTAGTTGTCCTCTGTTTTGCTTTTCTCTACTATATATTATAGAATACGACCATACTATCAGGAATACACCACATCCCGTCTGATCTGTGAAGTTAATCCTGATCAGGCCGAGTTCGTATTGAGGTAAGTGATTACTCGAGAAACCTTGGTATTCTTCCACATATTTTTCTGGCGAACATCGCAGGGACATAAAAGATCAAGCTTCTCATACCAATTAAGTACAGAAACTGAACTATTTTAGCAGAAATTAGCTAGCGATGCGGAAAACGGCCCGGCAGTGCCTTCGGAACTTCTCCTATGCACACGTGTATATGTAGACGGACTTCGGACAGCTTTTCCAGACGGTCGAGTTATACCCAATATCACGCACACGTACACTGGCGTGATATCGATCCCCGGCGAGACCGTTTTAGTGTGTGGGACCCTATAGTCGCAACTCATGTTTTGGAGGCATGGTTGACTCCTTCGCGAGACACGAACTCCGAAGGGAGCCTGCTTCTCTCCTACTCGAAAATAAATGGCAGGCCCCTAAGGAAGCAACTGATGCTGCACACTGAATCATAGGACGACAGTGAGTCATATGATACATATAACGTCCAAATTATATGAACCAAAGCCCGACCCAGCAGCGCGTGGTAATGCTCCCACAGCATCCAAAGAATTCGTTGATGAATCGCTTCTAACTTTCCATGGCAAGCGTGAGGTCATTGCGGATAAGAAGGTTATTATTATTCTGGATGGAGCACGAGAACACGGGCGCGATAAGGATATGATTACGATCTTACAAGATCGACCCCACTACATTAGGCTCCATAGTCCTCTGGTCGCCGAAGGAGGTTTCGCCCGGTTGTTGAAAGGCCTACCAAACTCTCCACAACTTAACCTGTGTGAGTAATATAATGGAAACCGTCAGGCGCCGAATGAAGTGGCAGATTGAAAAGGAGCTCTTCATAATGGCACTGGTGAAGTAAGCGAGATTGATTGGCAATACATGAGATTCAGTGGCTTAGTCGACTTACAGTGGCTACCTTCAGCTGCTGATACGCTTTATATAGAGGAGAGCGAAATCCGCGGGCGACCCTTTTGATGGCCGCCGCAAGGTGGTGGGTCAGGCCCAGTACCCTACGCTGGGGAGGCCCAGGAGACCGCCGAATATTGCGAAGGGGAGATTCACCTGGTGGCGAGACGAACGCTACGCCTACCAATACTGTGTCGCTTAGAATCTGGGAGGAAATTGGCCCATAAGAATGACACTAGAAGCAGAAGGCATGTGCAAATTGAACACACGGTTTAGTGAAAATGTACTCTCAAAACAAAAAATCGTTTCAGCGGATCTGTAGACCTGACGAAATTAACGCCAAGCATGATCTATTTGCTTTTTATAGTCTGAACTTTCAGAATGTATAAGGGGTCTATACAAACATATAAGTGGTTTTATATCACTGTAGGGGATCCATGTTATTCTACGTATTTTGGCGCCATTTTCCAGCGATATCTCGCTATACATTGCAACCCAACGTTCTCAGCCTCTACCTACACACATCAGGTAGCCTTTCTGTAAGCACTCCTTCACAGGAAGCGTCTCCACGAGACGGAACCACAGCTTCTTCCCAATCCAGTGAGATGGATGAAGCTGCCTTTAGAACCTCTCTTCCAAAGCATTCAACACCAGGCATAGGCAATGGAAACGCCACCAATGAGGAGCTGTTGGAGATGGTCGGGACTGTGGACATAACCCCGGGCAGAGCCCATCGTCGGTCCCATATCGTCAGTCGGCGATATTCTCGAAAGATCCGCTTGTTTGACTCTTTCGCAAATCATGACTCTCGTGAACAGAGGAGCAAACGCTTTATAGTCCACTTGAAAGGGACCGATAGTTGACTAGCCTCACAGAGGACGATTTGATAGAATATCGACGCCTGGCTATCAATAGTGATAGTACGTTTCATTCCTACCTTTGGGGAAGGGAAGAGGGTGGTCCCGGAAAAGCTCTCATCGAATGAAGAGCCCACGATGGAGTAACGAGTGCTCTTTGTGAGAAGCTTTAAAGCTTTACTAGCAGACGGCAGATATGTTTTCGTTTTTATCGATGAGATGCCCTTTTACCTGAGCATTCGGCACAACTATGAGCGTGCGGAGAATACCAGACGCGTTGTTGTGAAAATTCCTTCGTCTGGCCTTTTGGCACCTCGAACTCAGGTGGCACTGGCCGTTAACTCTTCGCGAGACATTATCCATGCAGGTATGTACCCACCCAAACGTGAGCACGCTGGGAGAATGCGATCGATCTTGCAGACAAGCTGGACGAAGGAAGACTTTGAGTCTTTCATGAAAGATTTGTTACAAGCGATCCTCCTCCAAAAAAGCGCGTGAGAGGCAAGCAGCTGTCCTTCTGTTTGACGGCGCTCGGGAGCACGGTCCGGAGAGGAATATGCATGACTTATGGCGCAGCAAGCACCCTGAGCTAGAGCTAGAGTAGCACTGGTGGTGCTATTCGCATCATGAAGGCGCCTCCGAACTCGCCACAGTTGAACCTATGCGAGTATTATAACCGTACAATACGGTCAAAAGCGAACCGCATACGCCATATTTCAAAATTCCAGGCCCAGCTTCTTGGTCGTTTCACACATGGGGATACGCTTGACGGATTCTTTGAAATCATTGAGACTGCCATCGATGAGGCAAAAGGCATAGTTCAAAGCCACAGCTTTGTAACATTGCTTGGTTTTTTCTAACAGGTGGTGGCTGCGAGTGGTTATATCAATTGGAAAGATCCAATGTGACGGCTTAACAAGCAGATATTACGCAGAAGAGCACAATACACAGCTTATTGTCCGGATAGAATATAAAGATAGATGATTAGGCAAAACAGCAAGAAGAGTAATTTTGAACGTAGAGATGGTTCGTCTGTGCCCTTGTATGTTTGTGTAGACCTCCTTATACTTTGTGAAAATGCTTAATTTGACAAAAGCTGTAGTTTCAATTTCCGAGTCCCGAAACCGAGCTATTCGGTATGTGGAACAGACTATATTAGGGTATATTTAAGGATGAGAGTTGTTTCAGTCAAGTGAAGTGCAGCGGTTGTAGCAAGTCTCCCAAAAGTCTTATCTTGTACAACAGCATATAGGAGCAAGCATATAAAACTTTTCACTTTCAAGGCTGCTATCCTCAAGCTTTCGATTCCATTGCTACCAATCTTCATTATGTTTATACAAGCCCCTTTCACTTCTCGATAATGTTCGATTCCATCTCTTCAACCTTACTTTTGTTACATCACTAACTTACCAAATACATGGCCTAGTGGGAATGGTTATTGGATCATAGTTTTCGGTTACTCGCCGAGGCAATACGATACATAGAATACTTAAAACTTAATCCGCATACATCCCTAAGAGGAAATTTTGAAATATGCCGTCTTTTGGTATTCCCATCCAGAAAACCAATTATAATTATACGCAAAAACTCTGCATGCCAACGTGAGCCTAGAGAACAAGCATTCAGATTTTTTACAGCTATCATTGGGCTATCAAACAAGATAGTCTAAAGTAGAATCATCATTCGGGCAGTGGTAAAATTCCTTCACGATTCTAAAATAAATATAAACACAATGAGGAGACTTAATGAAAATTCTATTTTGCGAGGTGCTCGAAAAGAATTAATATTCAAAAGCAGTAAGAATGGTCAATCCGTTGTATTTGCGATTCGCTGGAATCAAACAGAAATATTTGAGTTTTCAAAGCATCTATTCTTCTTACTTCAACCAATAGTAAAAAAAACACGATCAATACTAAGCTACTAAACGCTACCATTTTTTACCTCACGCTCCAAAATACATAAAAGAGGTATAGTTTTCCTATTAAACTCGGGATTCACCAAGATACGTAGCGGTGAAAAACAGTTTACACTTTACGTACTTTTATTGCGCACTAAACCGTGCATATATTCCTCGAATTGTACCCAATTCTGTGCACTTCGGTCGTCGGGTTTGAACTATTATATTTTCCCGCAGAAACGAGACTTTTATTTTTCGAAATAGACCTAGTAATTCGTTTTAACGATAATAATGAAACTGCTGGCTTTAACACTGGTGACGTCTGTGTGCTACGATCCATATTACCTTGGAAGAGTGAACGACCCCGAAGGTTATTCGGATGATGTACTCATGCAAATAATGATTATGCAGATCGAAGACAATGGTCAATTCAGATGTAAAGTTCAAGGTACAAAATCTTTAGACGAATGGCCCGGATTGATTTTAAACGAGACTGGAAATGTGAAAATAATAGATTGGGTTAATGGCCAAATCGGCACAATCGCAGGAACTATTAACCTATCTTGGTGCCCTGCTGAGGTTCAAGATCTCCGGGTAACCGAACTAGGTTTACACGGGACCGTAGACACCGACCAACTGCCGTCCATGTTGACTGTTCTCCACCTATTCGGTAATGTATTTAAAGGGACCTTTTCCACAAAAGGTCTACCCAATGTTATGTTAGATGTCTGCATCAACAGTAACCACCTTGTCGGTTCACTGAATCTTTCGAATCTTCCGCCTCCCTTGGAAGTTTTTGATGCCAGTAAAAACCTTTTTAGCGGCCAAATAGATCTGACTCGGCTTCCAAGCAACCTTATCGAACTATGCCTTTGCTCGAACTCGTTTGTTGGCCCAATTAACTTCACCATCCTTCCTAGACAATTGGAATATCTCTCACTTGAAGACAATAATATAAAACAGGATGCTGTATTTCTTCCTCGATTGGGAGAGAATCAAGAAGTCTTCTTACAAGGAAATCATATAGGATTAGTAACTGGGCTACAAGAATTGAACCACCGCCTGTAGTGGCAATCTCAACTTAATAAATACTGGGCTTTCAGTTTCAACTGGTATCGAGATGCTTAAACAAGCATAATAATCTAGAAAACAAGAAGAGTAAATTCGTAATGATAATTCCTTGTTGTTAATAGACTGACCGCTGATGAGAATAATTCATTTTATCTGCAGCTTACATTCTGTTCTTCTCAACTCCCATCATGTTGGCCGTAGGCCATGACACCAAAGGCAGCACTGAAGAGCGTAACGTGCTTCTTTTCCATCAGGCTAATGAACTTGTGCGGACTTATGTTTCGTTCGTTGTCTTTTTGCGTGACTTCCCCTAAAAATCTGATTTGTGTACTCAAAGTGCCCATTCAGAGGTCAAAACACCCTGTCCTATCGGCTGAGCTTTCTGTAGATCTGCATTTCCCATCAGTTTGGAATTTCAGAGTCATAATAATTCCAAAATTTAGTGCATAATTATGAAATAGGAGGTTATAAAGGCCATTTCACGACTACCGAGCCATTTTCAAAACAGAGATGCATTGGAGTATCTTACAGAAAACCTTTTACTCTAGTAATCGTCGACATTCCTTCAAAAATTGTGAAATCGCATTCGGGTGAAGATTTGATATTTTTTCTTTAATTTATATATCAACATTCACGAGCCACTTTAATACTGATCAAGCCAATTACCGTTGTTGTCAATCGCAAGCTACGATTGACTGAGTTGGATGCACCCTCTACGGTAAGCCGCATTCATGGCCAGGTATTCATGGGAAATCATGGCAAATTCCATCCTATCATCGTAATGATTCCAACTGAACCTTGACAAAAATAGAAAGTGAACCTATCCATTGATCAAAGAGAAAAGGACAGAACGGTACTCTCTTTGCGCAATCCAATTAGTTGCTGATCCGCAACTGTGAACCGGCATGTGGTGGGGATGCACCGAGATGAAGCACGGATCAAGCGAGCGTGGCCCGTACGATCACATGTGCCATCTGTGTAGCTTTGCAAGCGGAACCAAAGGGGGTCTCACCTCCCATCTGCTTCGCACCCACAACTTTGATCGACGCTTACCCAAACGTCATCGGTCAAGTGACTGTGAGGAGTCCGTGGAGCACCTCCTGTTCCACTGCTCCCGCTTCGCCGCTCTGCGGATGAAGCATGGTATACGGCCACCATGGGACGTTACACAATGGTTTGAGCGGAGCGTTCCTGATTTCCTCCGGGAAGCCTTGCAACTTTTCGACGATGAATGGATCCGTCGCGCCGGAGCAACGCCTTCTGCGATTTCATCTCTGCAGAAGCCTGCCACCGAGACACGTGTTTCGGCTTGTGCAAAATATATCTTTGTTAAATGTAAACCTATAATAAAAACTGTTGCAAACGCAGCGGCGACCCTTTTTGGGTGCGTCTTCCGATCCGTCAAAAGGAGAGAAAGGGATTGAAACTTGAGCGGCACGTGCTGTTGCGCTCTCAAAAAACACCATTTGGTTGCACTGTGGGGCATGTCATTTATCAGTCGACCCTGAATACTTTTGTTTATTCATAACTGGATGGTCATTTTCCGTGGTGGTTTGATGTCCAAGTAATATATGAGAATCCTATCTCCTCAAAGATTACCTCGAGTCAATCTCGAGGGGAGATCCATTTATACCCCGTTTGTTAGGATGATATGGCGGATGAGGTGACCACCGCACCACCAGTGATGAGGTCAAAAGGGAGACCGCGAAAACATAAGCGACAAAAGTCCCGTTTGCTTAAAGAGAAAAAAGGGGGCCCATGTGGTGACTAAGCATATTGAATGAAGAGCATATGAAAGATGAGACACAAGCAAGCATAGCAGCGATAGGAGACCGATTGATTATAATATATAAGCTTCATGTGTATTCACGGTCCCCTTACGAGACAGCTTGTAGTTTATTTTACCTACTTTTTAAAGAGTGAACGAAAATGAATCTTCCCCAGGAGAGATGGATGGTGCTACGACCCGAGCAGCTCTTCACAGAAGCAGCGCATACAATTATCCGTAGAAAGAGTACCTCGTTTTTTCCGTTTTCGAAAAATAGTACCCTGTTCTGTTCTTCTCCCTTGATCAAAACTTGAAACTGACGTTTTGCATGACCGGGTACGAACTTACCCGTGTGTGCTGTAGTTTGGAAAATTAGAGTACATTGACTGGAAATCGAGCAGAATCTATGTTGGTTTTCCTTCGATAATCGAACGACAGATTTATGTCTTGATTTCCAACATCTGGGTACAATTTACAAGATACCGTCACATCTCCTTGGTTCGTAGAGTCATAGAAGCCTTCACAGTGAAATGATTGACTGACCAGGGTCGACTTCCATGGAATTTGTGAACTTCATGGCTTTCTCAGAAGCACACGCGCTGCAAATGATCGATAGTAAGTGCCTGTAGAATGTTATTTCATCAACACACAATGAGCGTATACAGGGATCCATGCGTTGCACAAAGGCGTCAACCAGCTTCTTCTTAGGTCTCTACGTTGAATTATCCCCACACCATGGAAGGAGGGTGGGGTAGGCTCGTTGATATCTAGTAAATACCATTCCAGAGTCCTTAGTCAGCAGAGAGCCTAGTTGTGAAAACGGAGAGAAGCGAAGAAGACGCACGAAACACTCTCCGCGAGGTCGACTCCGACATGACACGTCCGCGGCAAGACCGCATCAGCATTTTTCCCAGCTCTGAGAAAGCACCATCTCTACAAGTACCAGATGCAAGGGCTCTGGGTACAATACATGATGATTGTACACATTGGAATAATGTAGGCCTGCGCGTCATATGATTCAAGGAGCCGAATGTCACAATTGTAAGATCTCTTATTTTTCACAACCCTTCGAATTCAGTTTTAGCGAGGTCGCTTGCAGGGAAGATAAACCATCCGAAACGCCCTGACCGAATTGAAGTTTCCCATCGAGAGCGCACGTTTCCCTCCTGGTATACCCAAGACGAGACGTGAATCGTAGCTATCGGCTAGTGTAAATGGCGAAGGAAAAGCAAGAGAATCAGGCGTAGTGCATCCCTTCACACTCCACCAACCTTCACGCACAAGTCGTTGGGACCACTGTCAAAACAGTGGTTGAGTCTGACCATCTACATAATTTATTGAAAAGAAGAAATGATACGACTCATTTGTACCAGGGAGTGGACAAAAGAAACACAACGACTGGCGTTGAGAGACACGGAATTTCACATTATCGAAAATACATTCAAGATTGGTTTTCCCTATGTTTAGTTCTTGTTCTTCTTGACGTTCGTTGCCAGCCAATCAAGCCCCTCGTAGAGTCCTTCACCAGACGTCGCACAGCATCCCTGAATATACCAGCTGCGCTGACGGAGGGAGTGCAAACCGATCTTATCAGTGAGCTCGGCAGTCGTCATTGCGTTCGGCAAATCTTGCTTGTTGGCAAACACGAGGAGAACGGCGTCTCGCAGCTCGTCCTCGAGAAGCATTTTGGTTAGCTCGTTTCTCGCCTGTGTGACCCGTTCCTTATCGTTGCTGTCTACTACAAAAATGACGCCATTGGTGTTCTGAAAGTAGTGCCGCCAAAGGGGGCGCAGCTTGTCTTGGCCACCAACGTCCCACACGGTGAACTTGAGGTTCTTATACTCGACAGTCTCAACGTTGAAGCCGATGGTCGGAATGGTCGTCACAATCTCACCGAGCTTGAGCTTATAGAGGATAGTCGTTTTCCCAGCCGCGTCGAGCCCGACCATGAGAATTCGCGCCTCAGTTTTGCCGAAGAGGTTCTTCAGCATAGAGGATAAAATTTGACCCATGAGAACTTCTAATGAGAAGCGAGATGGTAGAGAAAAAGGCGGATCAGCAACTGTAAACCTCAAAAATCGAATTTGTTAAAGGCAATAGATGCAATACTCGTCATAAACACAAATTCTTGTTTTTAGTCTCGTGCGGTATAATTTTTTCTCTTATTCAGTCCCATTGAAAAAGAAATGCGCACTGACGGCACCATACTGGGGTCGACATCACCGAAAATGGGTTCACGCGTAATCTCCGGAGGCTATCATCAGACAGATCAAAACATGGAATTTGAAAAGCCGCGAAAGAGCCCCGTTGTGTAGCGTATTGCTAAAGGCACTCCGCAACTACCCAATACTCGATGAAAGCCGCGATGCCGTCATCATATGTTGATTGAATGCTTTTACATAGTTTAAAATCTCCGGAGGCTATCATCAGACAGATCAAAACATAGAATTTGAAAAGCCGCGAAAGAGCCCCGTTGTGTAGCGTATTGACGAAGGGCAAGTACTCCTCAGCTACTCAGTAGTAGTGAATATGGAAACTCACCATGACTTCACGATCGATAAAAATGCCTCTCCATGGCATGCCAGTTTAGAAATCGAGGACTCATGCAGGCCATTCAAAGCACTCGGACGGACAAGGAACACTATTCCTTCGTTTGACCATACCCTTTCATAAGATAGACTTGCGAAAAAGTATGAAAAGGGCGATAAGGAATCCTGGCGGCTTCTGTGCAATAAAAAAATCGCGTCGAATGGAAATGCGGAAGCAAATACCAATTTTTCCTCTATAAAAAAGTATTACTCTATAAGGCCTCCATGACCATTTCAATCGATAGTCCCACAGCTTCTGCCATCGAATGCAGCGCTTTTCGAGCGAGCGATTTGACCACTGGGTTTTTGTCGTCCATGAACTTTGTGAATTGGACAAGCACATCTCGAAGCAAAACGTTCATCGGTTGGCCGACGGTTCTGTAGATGCGCTCGATGAGGCAAATTGTTTCACACCTAAGCGCATCGAACACTTGCGCTCGCAACTTGGTGTTCTGTATTGCATTCACAACCGAATTCTCGCAGATTCCCTGCAAAAGTGCGTCTTGGACTAATTTGGCCCGCTTGATGACATCTGCGTCAGCGGCCAAAACTTTGTGAAGTGTTTCCGTCAGCGTTTCGCCAACTTTTCGGCTGTAATGTTTGGTCATATGCTTCTCCAAAGAAGCCGGCGGCGGCACACACATGGAAACGCTGAATTTTTGCCAGATCGGGTTTGTGTAGATCTGTGCGATATGGTAAATTGTGCTATCAGCCCCTTGGACGCAAGAATTGTCGATCCATTGGCTCCCAGACGGTATTTCAGAGATGCAGTCGATAGAGTCGGCAGTGAGGATGATAATTTCTCCAGTCATCGACATGATGAAATCCCCATTGGATGGCTGATGGGACGATTGACCCAATGACCCTTCAAGTATATCTTTGACGATCGGTTGAAAGGAAGTATACCACGGCCAGTCGCTTCGCTCAGCGAAACGAAGAAATCGCTTCAGACTTTCCTCGCAATGGTAGAAGAATTTCACACCAAATTCACCGAACTCATGAAGCATTCGGTTGCACAGATTGCTGAGAATGAGAGACCGCATGGAAAGCTCACAGAAGACGCCTTCTTGTTTGTGCAATGGAGAGTTGAGGACATCCTCTGCGAATACCTCAACGTCAAGAAATCCGATGAGTTTTGTAAGGAAAAACTGCTTCATCGAGTTGCTCGTCTTTGACATGACGAAGAGAATGAGCTTGACGATGTTTTCACTGGCGTTTCGGAAGAACACAAACGGAATTTCCTGCGCAGACTCCAACTCGGTCTGTT
>LFNC01000264.1:0-18317 GCA_001235845.1 Perkinsela sp. CCAP 1560/4 | reverse complement strand
CTTGACAAATACTTGTACAAAGTACATATCGAAAATTCTCTTAGATAAGCTTTGCACTGAGTTTCTCGTTACCGTCGATGTTCAAGTTGCAATGAAGCCGTACTCGAACAGTTCCAGTAAACTCATTATGGCTAGTATCCACACGTTCGAGATGTCGATTGTGCCGGCACACGCATTGTGTTAAACGTCCATAATTCACATTGAATCAGGAAGCCTCGTAAAGTCCAGAGATCCTTCGAGGCGATTTTTGAACAGGTGAATATAAGTCAAGGCTGGCGGGAGTCGGGCGGGACAAATTGTGCCACTCAGGTGGTGGAATAGTTGCTAACCAAGGCTTCGGAGCAGCGGGCAGATCGTGTAGATTGTTTACGGGTACTCGTCCAACCCAACCACTAGGTGGGCATCGTAAGGTCGGAAGACATACAGAGCGACGACTCTGAGGCGCGATAACAGCTGGTAAGACGCATGCTAGCCCGTTCTGAACAAATTCCCAAATGTACCCAATGTACGCATGAGGTATTCATCTGACCATCAAGAGCGCCAGGAGCGTTTGCACGACATTCGGTATCGTACGACTTTTTCGAATTTTCTGATTATTCATACTTTATGTTTTCTGTTGTCGCTGTGCTCGGAATCGACGAATCACTGGGCCGCTTTCACTGCACTTTCCTCTCTCCACATGCCTTAATGGAGTCTCTTATGAGTGGGTTTGATGAAGTTGGCAGAGTCTGTGGCAGTCGCGAGCCACCCAAAGACCTTGCTGACCGGTACAAACGCCATTCGTTCATCTCTATCACTGAGCTAAATGGTGTTAAATGTTTCGTACAATTACACTACTTTGTAGCTCAAAATAAAAAAACGCACGTAAAGTGTTTCATCCTCTCAATTCACTACTAAAATCTACTATTATAAATGATCACCGGTTTCAGTCATTCCATGTTCCGCTTGATGAGTTTTGTATTCTCAACATCAACGTCGTCAAAGAGCGCATCAGAAATGAAAACCTCACCCGAAAGTTCATTGTCTGACAGATCCAGTTCTTCCAGTCCTTGTGGGAGCTGGCTGAGGTCCACTGTGCCAGAAAAGGAGTTATTGTTCAAAAACAAATAGAACATACTTGACGGCAATCTCCTCAGATCTAAAGCTCCGTTGAACTGATTGTATTTAAGATTAAGTACTTCAAGACCGCCTGGAAGTTGCGTCAGCACAACAGAGCCACTCAGACGATTTTTTTCAACTTGGAGATATAACAAGGCTGCTGGTAATTGAGTCAAATTAACACTTCCAGAAAATTGGTTGCTTCTGGCGTCAAAGTGTCTCAGCGTATCCGGAAGACTCTCTAGCTTTAAAGAACCGCTTAACTCATTGTTGGTAACATTTATCTCCTCCATCCCTTCTGGCAAGCTTTCCAGGTGGATCAATCCGGTAAAAGCATTAGATCCAATATCTAACATCTTCATAGATGTGGGTAAAGATGCACAATCAAGCGTGCCTGTGATATCATGATTCCATTTGATCAAGAATTTCCGCACAGAGATAGGGATCCATTCAAAATGAAATGACCCTTTGAGCCAGAATAGATGCCAAGCAATTTCTACCACCTCCCCATCCTCGACTGTCACGCCCTTCCATTCTTCAATGTCTTTCGGCTCATTAACGTCTCCGCATATTTTCTCTTTGTTTGTTATCCCCTCAATGACCATCTCCATCAATGCCTGTTGTGGGAGAGACTCCTTGTCAACTCTGTCGAGCGAAGGATCGACTGTGTTGAGGAAGACCAATTCGAAGCTCATCTATTAGTTTGAAATACAAAAGCGGAAAAGAAGAACATTTTTACATATCACATGTTGCTACTCGCCCCAACCAGGACGAACAGCGGATGCCATTATCGTTGCATATCACCCCGCCCATTTACACACCTCAAATGGACTTTTGCGGCTGCCACATATGTCATTTCTTTCGATACTTTGACGTCTTTCGGCTCATTAATGACTCCACAAATCTTACAGGTGTCTGGCAAATTATGTCAATCGACTGTAACCGAAACTCTGGCGTAATACAAAATGCGCACATTTGTTTAAGAGAGAAATGGGAAAAAAGAACACTTTTCCAAACACACCAGCGGGAATATATCGAACACTACATACGCAAACCAGAGGGCGTGTGCATGCGTCTCGCAAGGCACAATAAAAGAAATGGTAAATCAAATCGCACCTTCAAAAACAAAACTTCCATATTTGGGCAAACTGAAAAACAAAGGCATGTAAAGTGTTTACTCAAGTTCAATTTTCTACTCAATTCTACAATTATATAATCACGTTGATAAATCAGCATTTTAAGTTCGGTCCGGTCATTCCATATGCCGCTTGATAAGTTTTGTATTCTCAACATAAACGACGTCAAAGAGATCATCGGAAGTAAAAACCTCACCCGAAAGTTCATTTGTTTTTGTTTTTATAGCGCAATTTGAAAATTGCACGTGCCTTTCGACACGTATGCGCATGCTCTCTGCTTTTCGCGTTATTCATGTGGGCTAATCTCATCCCGCGGATTGAAACAAGCAGAGGATTAGTAGATGTCTTCCCTCGTCTCGCCACCAAGGAGATTGTCCCCTTGGAAGTAATTTGGCGGTTTCCCGAACCTCCCCAAGGGCTGGGTACTGGTCCTGACCCACCACCTTGCGATGGCCATCAACAGGGTCGGCGCCATGACAGAAACACGACGAGGGGTTTAAAAAGGTTCTTGGCTTTCCCAACGGAGAGGTGTCCTTTCGTCGGGTTAGCAGAAAACGAGTTGCAGCACAAACTCACACGGCACATACTTGACGGCAATCTTGTCAGATCCAACCCTCCGTTGAACTGATTGTTTGGGAGAAGGAAAGACTTGAGACTGCTTGGAAGTTTTGTAAGCACAACTGAGCCACTTAGACGATTATTTCCTAGAACCAGATCTAACATGGCTGTCGGTAATTGAGTCAAATCAATGCTTCCTGAAAAATTGTTTTTGTAGGCGACCAGATCTGTCAGCGTATCCGGGAGACTGTCTAGCTTTGAAAAACCTCTTCTTTATTCGTTATCCCCTCAATGACCATCTCCATCAATGCCTGTCGTGGGAGAGACTCGAGGTCAACTCTACCAAGCGAAGGATCGGCTGTGTTGAGGAAGACCAGTTCCAAGCTCATCTATTAGTTTGAAATACAAAAGAGGGAGAAGAGAACAGTTTTACATGCCACATCTTGCTATTCCTGCGTGGTCTGATTACTGACGTATCTTAGATGGATCTTGGCGAATAAGACAGATTTCTTCGATGCAATCAACATCAAAATAGAAACACGACGAGAGTTTGGAGGGCCCACTCAACTGATTCGCAGAGAGACTGAGACGTACCAAGACTGCCGGTAATCGAGTGAAATCAACGTTTCCGGAAACTTTGTGGTCATTCATGGAAATTGTCATCGCTTTCGGAAGACTCCATAGATCTAAAGACCCACAAAAACATTTTTCGGAAACACATAAATATTCCATCCGCTCCGGCAATTTTTCCAGGTCGATCGATCCAGTGAACATATTTTTTTTTCATGCGCATGAGCGCATGCCGATCAAGCATCAGCCTTTTCTTTCCGCTTGAGGGACCGGGGGGCGCACCCAAGAGGGAGCTCCAACGCCGTTGTAGCGGCAGTTCTTGTTCTAGGAACACCGTTTTGAGGATTTGTTGAGATTGTGCGTTTTGCACATGCCAAAGAGCTTGCTTTTCTGACGCGTTTCTGCGAGGAAGAACGAACGGAAGGCGTCACTCTGGCTAGCCGATCCCCGACAGTATTGACGGGTTAACTGGAGCGAAGGGTTTCTCCGATTGTAGGGCTGGCGTCCCAGCTCACCGCGGTGATGAGAATCGCGATTTGTATGCTCGTCAAGTAATCCCGCCCGGCGAATGCATTTTACGCCTCAGAGACACTCACTCGGGTAAAATGCTCGACTGGTGCGTGCGAGATGGAGCATGCATTCCATTCGGAACGCCTTCGTTCACGGACATTGTTTGACTTGTAAGAGAAGGAATAATAGTAGACGACGACTACTGAGATGGACTTTCCGTCAAAGATCAGCCATGGGTAGAAGAGCGCCAGATTGCTATCAGTTGAAGGAAAATCTCATCGCGATGAGTCAGTGTTGTCTTGATGGCTAATGGTCGCTGTTCAGCTTGCAGGTACACTGACAGCGTTCGTTCGTGCATTCCGAAGACCCATTCGCACAGTTGCATGAATCGATCGTGCAAATACAGGATGTGCGCGTGCATGCATGGGTTTCGCTCGACAAGGTCTCGCCCATTGGGAAAGTTTGGAAAGAAGACAAACTCAAATGAACCATTTCACAGAATCGGAAAGCATAAATGAAACATCTCACCAGCCTGTCATTCCATTTTTTTGCCAGTCGGTGATCAACCATAGGAAAGACCACTATTTGGTGCACAGACTCACGATGTTTCCATCAGGAGACGTTTTCATGCGAACTTCCTTCCCATCGGTGTCGACGAAAGATCCGAATCTGCCATTGTCCAGTGCCAGCGTGGCAATATTGAATCGATCAAGCGGTAAAACAACAACGTCCTGCTGAAACTCGTTCTGAAAAAGGCTGAGGTTCTGTATTGTATTCGGAATATAGCGCAAATTGAGGCTTCCAGAGAGATGATTGCACTCCAACAAGCACATGTCGAGAACAGCTGGGAGGGATCGCAAATCGATGATCCCTGAAAATTCGTTCCGAAATGCAAAAAAGACTTTTAGACTTTCTGACAGTCCTGTCAAATCACGGGATCCACTCAGTCGATTTTTCGCAAGACTAACTCTGCAAAGCTAATTGTAGGAAACATCTAAATACACCATGCTCTCTAACAAACTTTTCAAGTCGATTGCTCCAGGGCATTCGATCCAGGCATCTTCGTATTCTCAACCTCAATGTATTGAAACAGATGATCAAGAATAAAAACCACACCACAAAGCTAATTGTTTGACAGATATCAGCGTCTAAGCCCTTGCGGTACCTGGCTGAGATTCACTGTGCCCGAAAAGGAGCCATTGTCCAAATCCGACTCGGACATATTTGGCGGTAATCTCGTCAGATCCAAAGCTCCGCATGTTGGTCATTTCCCCCAGTTTTCATTGACGCAAAACACTGACCGGAAATATCGCCCTTCTTTCATCTAAATCACAGAGATAAATAATTGGTAAACGTTTCGTACAAAAACACTACCCTGTTGATCAAAAGGAAAAAAGGAAAATGTCTATTCCCTTAACTTACTACTCAATTCTACTATTATAAATAATCACGTTAATAACCCGGTTATTTAGTTCGGTTCCAGTCACTCCATGTGCCGTTTAATGATTTTTGTACCTGCAACCTGAATGTCATCAAAGAGCGCATCGGAAATGAAAACCTCACCCGAAAGTCCATTGCCTGTCAAAGTTAAACACTCTAATCTTTGTGGTAGCTGGATGAGATCCACTGTGCCAGAAAAAGAGTTATTGCCAGCAAACAAAATGGCCATATTTGGTGGTAATCTGGTTAGATCCAAACTCCGGTGAACTGATTGCTTGCTAAATCAAGGTACTCTAGACAGCTTGGAAGTTGCGTCAGCACAACAGATCCACTTAGCTGATTTGTTTTTGTTTTTGTTTTTATAGCGCAATTTGAAAATTGCACGTGCCTTTCGACACGTATGCGCATGCTCTCTGCTTTTCGCGTTATGCATGTGGGCTAATCTCATCCCGCGGATTGAAACAACAGAGGATTAGTAGATGTCTTCCCTCGTCTCGCCACCAAGGAGATTGTCCCCTTGGAAGTAATTTGGCGGTTTCCCGAACCTCCCCAAGGGCTGGGTACTGGTCCTGACCCACCACCTTGCGGTGGCCATCAATAGGGTCGGCGCCATGACAGAAACACGACGAGGGGTTTGAAAAGGTTCTTGGCTTCCCCCAAAACTGGGGTACTGGTCCAACCCACCACGGAGAGGTGTCCTTTCGTCGGGTCAGCACTTAGCTGATTTTGTGAAAGATTGAGCCATGACAATGCTGCCGGTAATCGAGTCAAATCAACACTTCCGGAGAATTCGTTGCCTATGGCGTAAAACTCTGTTAGCGTATCCGGAAGATTCCCTAGCTTCAAAGAACCACTCAACTGATTGTAGTGAACATTCAAACTCTTCATGCTCTCTGGCAATCTTCCCAAGTCGATCGATCCAGTGAAGGCATTGCATCCGAGACTTATGCTCTTCATAGATGTGGGTAGAGATGCCCAATCAAGGGTACCAGTGATATAATTGCCCGTCGCATCGAATTCCATTACAGACGAAGGCAACCATTCTAAATGAAGCGATCCTTCGAGCTTGAATTGACGCCAAGCAATCTCTACGACTTGACCATCCTCAATTTCCACGCCCTTCCATTCTTCAATTTCTTTCGGCTCATCATCGTATATTTTCTCTTTGTTTTTTATTCCTTCGATGACCATCTCCATCAATGCCTGTTGTGGGAGAGGCTCGAGGTCAACCCTGCCAAGCGAAGGGTCGGCTGTGTTGAGGAAGACCAATCCCTGCCATTTACACACCGCAAATGGACTCTCGCATATGGCACGGTAATCGGTGATCAACCATAGGAAATACCACTATTTCGTGTACAGACTCACGATGTTTCCGTCAGGAGACGTTTTCATGCGAACTTCCTTCCCATCGGTGTCGACGAAAGATCCGAATCTGCCATTGTCCAGTGCCAGCGTGGCAATGTTGAATCGACCAAGCGGTAAAACAACAACGTCCTGCCGAAACTCGTTCTGAAAAAGGCTGAGGTTTTGTATTGTATTCGGAAGAAAGCGCAAATCGACGCTTCCAGAGAGATGATTGCACTCCAACAAGCACATCTCGAGAACAGCTGGGAGGGATCGCAAATCGATGCTCCCTGAAAATTCGTTCCGGAATGCAAAAAAGACTTTTAGACTTTCTGGTAGTCCTGTTAAATCAAGAGATCCATTCAGTCGATTTTTCGCAGCACTAACTCTGCAAAGCTTTCGCGGGAGTCCCGTTGTGTGAAATGTTCCGCTCATTCTATTGACACCAAAAAAGAAGAATGTCAGCTCCATCGGAAGAGACGTCGTGTCGATTGTCCCTGTGAGGTGTAATCTCGATGCAGTGAAGCTTGTCACGCTGGATGGAATCCACTGGAGGTCAATGGACCCACCTGTGCCCACTGGGCCATCGGCATTGGCGTCTTCATCGAACTGCAACTCTGCCGCCCAATCGATGGAATCGACTTCTCCCTGTTTATTCAACATGACGCCATCCCATAAGGTGATATCCTTAAATTCCCCTTCTTTCTCTCGAAAACACTTTTGTCATCAAAATCCCCAACGAGGAGCTCCATGAGTATTTGTTGTGGCATCGAGTCTTTATCTGGTCGGGCCAGGTGGATGCGCTCGGCGGAGAGAAAAGATGCAAGAAGCATTCTTATGTGCTTTTGAAACTGGTACAATACAAAAGGCGATATAACTCAGTTTATCCTTACGATGGACGCAAGCGTGATCGGCTCACGCCGTATGTTTACTTCTCTGGTTGCTGTCATTTTTTGTTTCGCACAACGCGGGTGGAAAATAGTATCCAACCCCTTCCCAAGCTACTCTTGAGTAGTACCTCCCATTGCACGTAATAGTAGAGGTTCAGTAGTCTATTGATTTAATCACGAGCTACGGTGCAAGTTACCTTCGAGCGCTAGAAACGCGTGGGAATCCGCGGATATGCGTATAATGGGTTCTCGAGATTCCACAGCACACACGGGGATTACATTTGTCTGTGCCACAAATCAATTCACTGACAGGTAAACAGGCCTTTTGTTCATCCTTATCACTGAGCTAAATAGTTTAAAGTTTCTACAAAAATATTACTCTGTGGCTCAAACTTCAAAAAGGTGCTTAAAGTGTTTAATGCCCTCAATTTCTTACTATATTCTACTATTCTGGTTAATCACGTTAATACCTCAGTTATTCAGTTCGGTTTCCAGGTGACCAGTGATAATGGGAGTGGCTTTGCACCTACAGAGCAGTAGGCGCTCATCGATCCATTCCACTCACAAAGTCAAATATTCGTATACTATTTTGTGAGACAATTCCCTTTCATCATTACATTTCCAATAGAAACGTTTCCCCTTTCACAATAATGAACGGCGTGGTTCTTCTCTTCATCCTCGTTACTGTCGCAACTGGGCACCCAACAGTGGCACTCTTTGACATTGGAGTGGATTCCGCAGAGTCTCTACAAATCATCAGCATGTTCCGATTCTTCGGCTGATATTCACACGAGAATACTCTTGAGGCCTTTCGAGGGCATATCAGTAACTATGGGCTGCTCAATGTCTGTGTATGGGCGCTCGACCTGACGTGCTTACCCATACAGATGGTTACTTTAGATCTCGAAGAAAACATGAGTAGCGGAGCAGTCTCGTTGCTGGACCTCCCTGCGGCGCTCGAGAGGCTCAACCTACGTAAAAACCGGATAGCCAGCGTCGTTGGGACGGTGAATTGTCTGCCGCCCGGAATTTCCAGGGTGGACGTATCTTGCAGGGAATGTTCGCCACCAAATATGTATCACTCGATGGAATTGTGAAATCGGCAATAGTCAAAATATAAGAATAAAAGAGTTACCCGCCTGGTTGGTGCAGTTTTTAGTCCTTCACTGATGGTAACTGTTTGCTGAGTTCACAAACATCGTTACACTATCAATATGGTGGAGAATATTCACAGGAGGCTCAGAGTGAAGTGAACCTTCAGAGCATGATTCGAACTATCCTAAAGAACAACCGAACGTGCCTTGGTCTGATTGAAGATTCTCCATCAAGTGACAGTGGCCAATCATAGAGGGGGATCTACCTGAATGTCTCCGCTAAAACGAAAGAAGAGAAGCCATGCAGTTCATGAGTGAGCGCTCACCTGGCACCTTCAAAGAGACGAGTTCATTGCGTTAACGCACCAACCTCGCCAAGTTGATCTGAGATGAATGATTGCACGTCGTTTATGTATTTCCCTCATCAAAAGTCTCTCAAAAACAAATAGATTATAAACACATTGCACGATATATCTTAATACTAGTTCAGGCCACGTTGTCAGTGCTACTATGCCGGACCCATAAGAAATGGTATCGCTTCGAGATCGACGGTATGCGAAACATCATCGGTGTTTCCAATACGTTTCTCTCCATCCGCGCAGTCTGGAAACGCATCTGCCTAAAGTCGGCACGTAAGAAGGCGATTTAAACGGTTTGTAGATAGAGCACTGCGATATCGAACATGATATCTTCAGTAGTCACTGAAGGGCGTAGGAACAGAGCAGTCAGGCATAGAATGGCTACCAAAAACACGTGTGGGGCTTGGAGCGAGATACATACCATTGCGACATCAACGTATATGCGAAAACGTGCGTTTCACAAGGGGCTTGAGAGGAATCAAAAACCAATGAAGGTCTTTTGTACAACCCAACTTTGCTGCTAAGAAAACATACTTGCTGGGTAACTGCCGCTTTGCATTTTCATTGATAGATCTTCTTTAGTTTACCGAAGTATGGCGACAGCGCTCCAGGGTGTATTTCTTGGCGTGCGCTTTCTCCGAAGTAGCCACCCACATCGTCGCGTGGGTTTCCTGCGTTGAAAGTACATGGCATGTTGATTTGTCAAAGCAAACTTGCGCCTTGCACAGTACCTCAGTGCAGATTTTGTTGGTCTTTTCAGAAACTTTTCACTGACGCGGAAAACGTTGGCGATTACTTCAGCTGACCACGAATTTCCTCACAGAAGAAGGCAAGCATTCCAAATGAAGTAACCCTTTGAGATCCCATTTGCCTCAATCAATATATACCACTTTCCCGTCCTCGATTGTCACGCCTTCAATGTCTTTCGGCTCATCAGCGTTTCCACAAATTTCCCGTGGTCCACACCGCGGACAGGGATAATTCGCTGGGCCATTCTGCCAGGCCGAGCTGGCTATGTATTTGACCACTGAGAAATTTCGACTTTCACATAAGGGCCATGATGAAACCTCAGACTTCAAATAAAACTCTTTATCACGTCTATATCTTGGACTTCATTGAGTTGGAATATGAAAGCTCCATGATGCTTCGTACTAACAGTGCTGATTGCGCGCACTTGCTACCACAAATCTTATTTTCAAGCTCGATGGTATGCTCGAATAATAAAGAACGAGCGCTCGAAGAAACGGATAACGGATGCTACACCGACAAAGCTTATATCAAAACACACTTGTATAGTCCCTTTCATTTCTTATGGACTAAGTACATATTACGATACTTGCTACTGCCTCTCCTTACATGCTATTCACGGTGAGATCATTATTTTTCTCAAACCAGAAACATCGAGATCCACGCCAAGCCTGTGGGGGTAGCATATGGGTATGAGGTCGCTCATTGAGACAGCTGCCGCAAAGTTAAGCGCATTGAGCAAGGCTGGGATGTGGCTGGTGCTGTCTCCATTGTGAATTCAAGGAGGCCGATATTATCCTGTTCGAAGATGACGTCTCAATTGAACAACAACTAGTCGATCAGACTACTACTAAATTCTACTAATATAAAAAATCACGTTATAAGCTCAATTATTCAGTACGGCTGCGATCATTTAGCGGGCCGTTTGATGATTTTCGTGTTGCGAACATAAACGCAGGGACAGGGCTCAGCGGAAACAAAAACCTCACCCGAAAACCCATTGTATTGCAGATTTAATAGCACTAGGCTATGTGGTAGATGGCTGAGATCCACTGTGCCAGAAAAGGAGTTATTGGCCAAATCCAACCTTTTCATATGTGGTGGTAGTCTCGTCAGATCCAGACATCCGGTCAATTGATTTTTTGAGAGAAGAAGGTACTCGAGACTGCCTGGGAGCTGCGTCAGGACAACAGATCCACTCAGCTTATTTTTTTGAAGACCGATATATTTCGTGGCTGCCGGTAATTGAGTCAAATCAACACTTCCGGAAAATTGGTTGCCCCAGGCGTTGAATTCTGTCAGCGTATCCGGAAGACTCTCTAGTTTCAAAGACCCATTCAGCTTATTATGAAATACAGCCAAATGCTCTATCCCCTCTGACAATCCTTCCAAGCCAATCGATCCGGTAAAGGCATTAAATCCCAAGTTTAACTGGCCCATAGCTGTGGGTAAAGCTTCCAAATCAAGGGTACCAGTGATATCATTGCCCGTCGCATCGAATTCCTTCACAGACGAAGGCAACCATTCCAGATGAAGTGACCATTTGACCTTGAATCGTTGCCAATCAATTTCTACCACCTCACCATCCTCGATTTTCAAGCCCTTCCATTCTTCAATGTCTTTCGGCTCATCAGCGTCTCCGCATATTTTCTCTTTGTTTGCTATCCCCTCAATGACCATCTCCATCAATGCCTGTTGTGGGAGGGACGCGCGGTCAACTCTGCCAAGCGAAGGGTCGGCTGTGTTGAGGAAGACCAATTCGAATGTCATCTATTAGTTTGAAATACAAAAGGGGGAAAAAAACATTTTTACATGCCACATCTTGCGACTCGAACCGGCTGGAATGCATCGACCACAATATATATGATTGGAAAGAAAGTTAATGACCGGCCTCATCTCCGGTCCTGCTTACTCGCACTTTTAGGTCTATGCCCCCTCCCGCAGCATCTGAGACTGCTTGCTTGCTATATGATAGAGTGGACCAGCCAGGATGGATCTTCATGTGCGTCTGGCCTGAGGAACATTTTTTTAAGCTTTCAATCAACTCTATGAAAGTATTTCTGGCCACATGTTTGATGATCCGAGTGGCCTCCTGTGGAAACACTGTTACGAACACACTAACTCACCCTCCTTGAACAGCAGTGACCACGTTTCCCAACTCCAAGAATCAGTACGTCACAATATCCGCATCGACGAACTTTGGAGATTGCATATTTTCCTGTGATCTTCCCAGAGACCTCTCCGTCGTCTCCCGGACAGACTCCCTGCCGCGTGGGGGAGTTTCTCCAGCAGATCGGGGTGGTGGTGAACATACCGTCGTATGCTCGACGGAGTAACTCGAATTCGACCAGCGGAAGATTTGCACATCTCCCTGGATATTTCCCCTGGAGTGGCCACTCGAGTCTCGAGAATCTTCCGAATCCGATCTGCGATGGTTTGCGTGATAGCCAGCCGGTCCAGGAAGTCGTTTTGCGATCGGCTCACCGCCAGGTTGTGCGCGATTTCCGCCGAGTACTTTTTGCCTGGCAGTGTGTTTCGTTTTATCTCGGCTCGGATTAACGACGCAGAACGACCGAGTGTTTGCGCGAACGACTTTGGTGTTTCGCCCAGGTTGAGGTAGCTTTCGATATCCTATCGGTCAGCGAGGGTGATGTGTGCGACCATTTGGGGATATTTTTAGAAATGCAAAGGAATTCACAAAAGGGACAGGTGACACCCCGCGATCGGATTATCGACTTCTCTCGATGAATAGATCGGAATTTCTGCTTCGCCGATGCATTTCCCTGCTGAACACTGATTTGCTCACGAGAATCTCAACGCAACAGTGCAAGCATCGGGAAAATGTCTAACCTCGCCAAGACCATGCCCCTGGTCTAGACTCACCACTTTGCCACGGCCGCTGGTTATCATAGGAAGTCTCATACAACATGATGGATGATTGAGCTAAATTACACTAGTCTTGCTCTACTAGTGGTTTCTCGCACACACGCGACACATGCGGTAATCACTTCAGTCGTCTGTTCCTCAAAACACCCACAGGCCGGTAATAACGCCCTTCTTTCATCTCTATCACCGAGCTAAATGATTGTTAAGAGTTTCGTACAAATACACTACTCTGTGGCTCATTTTACTACTAAATTCTATTATAATGAATAATCAGCGGTTTCGGTCATTGCATGTGCCGCTTGACTTTTTTTGTATTTTCAACATACACGTCGTCAGGAATAAACCCTTCATCTGAAAACTCATTGCCTGTCAGAAATAATTGTCGAAATCCTTGTGGGAGTTCGCTCAGATCCACTGTGCCAGAAAACGAGTTATTGTTTAAATGCAAAATGTACATACTTGATGGCAATCTCGTCAGATCCAAAGCTCCGCTGAACTGATTATATGATAAATAAAGGCCTTCGAGACTGCCTGGAAGCCGCGTCAGGACAACAGAGCCACTTAGACGATTGCATTGAAGATCAATATTTGACAAGACTGTTGGTAATCGAGTCAAATCAACACCTCCGGAAAATTGGTTATTCCTGGCGTTGAACGCTGTCAGCGTATCCGGAAGACTGTCTAGCTTTAAAGACCCACTCAGCCTATTCGCGGAAACATCTAAATACTCCATCCTCTCTGGCAATCTTTCCAAGCCAATCGATCCGGTAAAGGCATTAAATCCCAAGTTTAACTGGCCCATAGCTGTGGGTAAAGCTTCCAAATCAAGGGTACCAGTGATATCATTGCCCGACGCATCGAATTTCCTCACAGACGAAGGCAACCATTCTAAATGAAGTGAACCGTCGTGATCGCATTGGGGCCAGTCAATCTCAATCACTTCACCATCCTCAACTGTCACGCCAATCCATTCTTCAATGTCTTTCGGCTCATTGGCGTTTCCGCAAATCTCCTTGTCGTCGGTTATTCCATCAATGACCAACTCCATCAATGCCTGCTGCGGGAGAGACTCACGGTCAACTCTACCAAGCCAAGGATCCACTGTATCAAAGAAGACCAATTCGAATCTCATCTATTAGTTTGAAATACAAAATGGGAACACCGAAAATTTCTATGCATTTTTAGTTTTGGCAAAGCGCTGTCTGAGTACTATGGAAGCCTTATGTCAATAAAACACGCAGATATAGGCAACTGAGGGAATTAAAGAAGTGAAATCAGGTTTGTTGCTTAACGGAATGTTCTTTCTAAAATCTGCTGAACCTATCAGCTTGGTTGTCCCAGCGTCCAACTCCTTCAAGGACGCTGACAAAAGAAAAAGCTGACAAAAAACGAACACACTTTCAAAGGACGCAAACTTCTCATAAAAAGCAGTGAAAACACCAACTGCGCAGCTTCTCTCTAGCCGCTATCATCTTCATCCCGATCGATCCACCCCAACGCATCATTTATCCCGTAATCCCTATGTTCGATAATGTTTGAGTTGGAAACTTGGATATGGCCGGAAAAAGCGCGGATGTTGTATTCACCACGGAGATTCGTATAGGACAATTGAAGAAGCGAAATCGACGCAGGCAGTTTCTCGAAAGACACCTCACCAAAGAACTTATCTCTATCCAGCCGAAGCCGTTTCATCCCGTCCGGCAAACTCGTCAAGTCGACAGGTCCGGTAAAGGCATTGCTGTTCAAATATAGCTTGGTCATTTTCACATGAAGCTTGCGGAGATCAACGGAACCGCTCAGCTGGTGTAGAGGGTTAGCCGGTTTAAGCACGCTGATAATTGTGTGATATTCACTGAAGCTATGAATGCGTTTGTATCGAGAAAGAGAAACTTGAGCTTCTCTGGCAGCTTCTCCATTTGCAGCGATCCGCCAAGAAGGTATTAAACATGTGCCGCGCGAATTTTATCCGCGGGCTCCGTGAGTTTTCGCTGCATGTACCAATGCAAATCATGCCGGCCACCAGCGCCAGTGTCTTATCACGGTGGTGGTGGATGTGCTCCGGACTCACGCCTCCGCCTGATACATGCCAAGGGCCGGTGCCCAGGTCTTCTGAGCGTCGTATCTAGCGGTTCCTGTCCTCCCCAAGTAACTGTTTTTTGTATTAAAGATTGTACGGGTACTAGACCGACCCACCATCGAGAGATGGCCATCCGTCGGGTCGGTGACCTGCTAAACGGTGTGAGCGGGGATCGATGTTGCGACGCTGTGCACGTAACCCTGCACTAGCCACTCCACCATCTCCCCTTTCGCTGAGTTGGTTTTTTTTTTTATAGCGCAATTTGAAAATTGCACGTGCCTTTCGACACGTATGCGCATGCTCTCTGCTTTTCGCGTTATGCATGTGGGCTAATCTCATCCCGCGGATTGAAAACAAACAGAGGATTAGTAGATGTCTTCCCTCGTCTCGCCACCAAGGAGATTCTCCCCTTGGAAGTAATTTGGCGGTTTCCCGAACCTCCCCAAGGGCTGGGTACTGGTCCTGACCCACCACCTTGCGATGGCCATCAATAGGGTCGGCGCCATGACAGAAACACGACGAGGGGTTTGAAAAGGTTCTTGGCTTCCCCCAAAACTGGGGTACTGGTCCAACCCACCACGGAGAGGTGTCCTTTCGTCGGGTTAGCGCTGAGTTGGTTATTCGCAATATCCAAATATTGCAGCCTTTCCGGGAGACTTTCAAGGGATACTTCATCAATGAACTGGTTATTACTCAGCCGAAGGTCCTTCATCGTCGCAGGGAGGCCGTCGAGGTCAAGACTGCCTGTCAGGCAATTGTCATACAGATATATCGCTTCCATTTTCCCTGGAAGATCAGCAGGTTTAATGGTCCCACTGAGGGCGTTTTCTGTCATCCTGAGATTCTTCATACTGCACGGGAGAAACGCGAGGCCGAGTGTGCCGGTGCCATACTCCCATTTGCACGACCAAAAAAACATTTCGACTTCTCCATCAGCGTTACACGTCACGCCTTCCCAGTTGCATACTTCCTCTGGACACTCCCGACTGCCACTTATCTTCCCCGCTTGATGAATTCCGAAGATGAAAAGCTCCATCAAGCTTTGCTGCGAAAGTGTCGATTTGCCACATCTACCGATTCCATCGTCACATGCGACGACAAGCACTGTGGACATTTTGAATAATTGCAGCCAAACAACAGAATAATAACAAAGTGTGATAAGTAGGAGTTCTTTATGGGTGAATTCGGTATATCTTCCGGACATGCACTCTGTTGGACCCAATATAATTTCGGGGTATGGAAAAACCATGGTTCTATTATAGAAAAGTGGACAAACGAAATAACGAATCACCAGCTCGATTTAGTTTGGGTTTCTGTTGCCCTTTGTTGTCTTCCTGCAGCTCTGCTCTACGTCAATTTCCTTACTATACCACTGCCACATCTATACTATACCCGCTGACAACAGGCCTTTTTTCGCATTACTATTGTGCCTTTTTCATTATTCATCGATCCAACCCCCTTTTTAACAATTCCTACTCTCCTTACCGCCACATATGCCTGCTTATTCAGTCCAAATATAAGAAAGGCTTTTTTCAAGTGCAATTTGATTGAACAACATTTCACTGATTGTTCAATTTGCACGTGCCTTTCGACACGTATGCACATGCCCTCTGTTTTTATCGTTATTCGTGTGGTCTCATCTCATCCCATGCTTTAATCCACAGAGAATGAGTGGACGTTCTCTCGTCTCGCCACCAGGAGGATCCGGGACCCCCCATGGCAAGAAACGGCGGTCTCCTGAACCTCCCCATGGATGGGTACTGGTCCAACCCACCACAAAGAGGTGGCCTTCCGTCGGGTCAGCAGTGAGATGATTGCAATATAGAAAGATATGTTGTTTCTCTGGGAGGTCCGGCCACTCTATTGTTCCATTAAGGTCAAGATGGACAAACTACGAGTCTTCATACTGTACGGGAAAAACTCGAAAGGGATTGTGCCAGTCCCAGTTTGGCACTTCACTCGCTACGAAACTCTAGAACCTCTTCATTTGCGTCGCACATCACACCATTCCACTGACATACCTCATCTGGACGCTCACAACTGCCACATATGTTTTCTCGGTCAGTCAGGGGAAATATGAAGAGCTCCATCAAAGTCTGCTGCGAAAGCTTTGACCGGTCTGCTCTGCCGATGCCGTCGTTGTATGCCAAGCAGGCTACTGTGAACATGCTAAGTGGCGTGCGCAATTCCGAACGAAAGCAAAATACTTTGCAATTTGGACTATTCTTCCGGTTTCGCTCGTCGGAAAATGCTCCGTAGGGTGCTGCTTGGTAAGCGTCGAAAGATAAAAACCTCACCCGAAAGTTCGTTGTCTGACAGATCCAGTTCTTCAAGTCCTTGTGGGAGCTGGCTGAGATCCACTGTGCCAGAAAACGAGTTTTTTCTCAAACTCAAACGGGACATACTTGACGGCAATCTCGTTAGATCCAACGCTCCGCTGAACTGATTGTTTGAGAGAATAAGTTCTTCGAGATTGCTTGGAAGTTGCGTCAGCACAACAGAGCCACTCAGACGATTTGTTTCAATGGCAAGATTTGACAAATCTACTGGTAGTCGGGTGAAATCAGCGCTTCCGGTAAATTTGTTTTTTTTTATAGCGCAATTTGAAAATTGCACGTGCCTTTCGACACGTATGCGCATGCTCTCTGCTTTTCGCGTTATGCATGTGGGCTAATCTCATCCCGCGGATTGAAAACAAACAGAGGATTAGTAGATGTCTTCCCTCGTCTCGCCACCAAGGAGATGCTCCCCTTTGAAGTAATTTGGCGGTTTCCCGAACCTCCCTAAGGGCTGGGTACTGGTCCAACCCACCACGGAGAGGAGTCCTTTCGTCGGGTTAGCAGTGAGATTATTCCATCCGACTAAGACTTTCCTTACAGAGGGAGGCAACCATGCTAAATGAAGCGATCCTTCGAGCTTGAATTGACGCCAATCAATCTCTACGACTTTACCATCCTCGATTTCTACGCCCTTCCATTCTTCAATGTCTTTCTGCTCATCAACGTAACCGCAAATACGATCTTTGTTGGTTATCCCCTCAATGACCATCTCCATCAATGCCTGTTGCGACAGAGAAGCGTAGTCAACTCTGCCGAGCGAAGAATCCAGTGCGTCGAGGAAGACAAATTCAAATCTCATCTATTAGTTTTAAATACAAAACGGGAAAAGAAGAACTTTTTTACATGCCACATCTTGCTACTCCCACCAGATGGAACGACCAGCGGAGCCCAATATCGCTGCCTATCACCCCTGCCCATTCACACACCTCAAATGGACTCTCGCACATGGCACACCCCGTTTTTCTGAATGGTACCCCATTCTGTTCTTTTCTCTATAATATATATATATATATATATATACTGTAATTTAACGGTTTCGATCACCCGATGTTCCGCTTGATTATTTTCGTATTCTCGGCATCAACGGTGTCAAAGAGCGCATCGGAGATAAAAACCTCACCTGAAAGCTCATTGTCTGACAGAGTTAATAGTTTAAGTCTTTGTGGTAGCTGGCTGAGATTCACTTTGCCACAGAATGAGTTATTGTCCAAACGCAAATTAGACATATTTCGTGGTAATCTCGTCAGATCCAAAGGCCCGCCGAACTGA
>LFNC01000263.1:0-18429 GCA_001235845.1 Perkinsela sp. CCAP 1560/4 | reverse complement strand
GTAGTAAATAGGCCCGAAAAACACATACCCAGTGAGTACTTCACCTGTTGTGCCACTGTAGAACATATCTTTTCCACTAAAGTTGAACCCATGCTGAACGAGAGAAGCACAAATTTCCTTTGTCGAGTTTTTACAAAAGGAAGTACTGTCTGCGAGTTTTCCTTCGAAAAGCGCCTTTTTACCAGCTATAAGCTCGATAAGCTTCCCGACTGTCATTCTGGACGGAAAGCCATGTGGATTCATAATGATGTCAGGACACATTCCCAACTCGTTGAACGGCAGGTCATTCTGATGTACTAAAAGTCCGCATACACCTTTTTGCCCATGTCGTGAGCTGAATTTATCACCCACTTCTGGGCGGCGGAAATCTCGCACCATGGCTTTCACAAGGGCCGTTCCAGGTTCGCTCGATGACAGCGCGACGGAATCAACCACAGCAGGCTTTGGCCCCAGAAATCGTGTTTGAAAGCTGCCAGAGGCGCCGCGAACCAAGCTGGATTTCCCCATAAGCACGTCACCGACTTTCACTCGAGATCCGGCGAAGACAATCCCATCAGAGTCGAGGCTAGTCAGACTGGCACTTTGTTCAATTTGCANTTATCACCCACTTCTGGGCGGCGGAAATCTCGCACCATGGCTTTCACAAGGGCCGTTCCAGGTTCGCTCGATGACAGCGCGACGGAATCAACCACAGCAGGCTTTGGCCCCAGAAATCGTGTTTGAAAGCTGCCAGAGGCGCCGCGAACCAAGCTGGATTTCCCCATAAGCACGTCACCGACTTTCACTCGAGATCCGGCGAAGACAATCCCATCAGAGTCGAGGCTAGTCAGACTGGCACTCCCTGGAGTTTCCCCCATATCAGCTCTTTTCACGGCTTGGGTGTATCTCTTCATATACATGCACCGCATGAATCCGCGATCAATTGCCGACGTATTGTGAATTTGCGCATCTTCAATGTCATACCCAGAGTAAGACATCACAGCGACCATGGAGTTTATCCCAGCGCCAAGTTCGTTAAACCCCGTCAGGCTCAGAATCTTTGTTTGACATAACGGTTTCTGCGGGTACGCAAGAAGCAGCTGGTTTGTGTCCATTCGCTTATGCTGATTCAGCGCAAAAGTACCCATCGCCTGTTTACCCATGGAGCACTGATATGTGTTTCGTGGACTCTGATTATGGTGTGGAAATGGAATAAACCCCGCGTTCACGCCGAGAAGTGTGAATGGGTCCAACTCGAGATGCGTATGAAGACTCGTGATTTCCTCCACTGAGATCGCGATGTAGACGTCGTTTTCTTCATTGACATCAAGGTATTCCACCACGCCTTCCAGAAGTAAGTCGTGAAATGTTCGAATGCCGAGCTCGAGATCTGTCAAGTGATGACCGTGTAGCTTCGGCTTTCCGTCGGCGCAGATAATCAGCGGCCGACACACTCTTCCCCCATCAGTGGCAATGCAGACGGCGTGATGGACCATACTTCTATGAATAGAGACATAGGGGTCAATTTTCCCCGTCCGTCGAGCGTGCCGAACACCGCTGATGAGGTACTGCGGATACCGATGGATTCCGATGACTTGCCCATCAACGAAGACAGTCCACTCACGCTGGACGTCGATTGGTGAGACGCTGTCTAGGACTTCCGTGCCGAAAATTTGGCTGAGTTTCACCAGGGAGTGGTGCATCTCATCGTTGTCGTTGGTCACCTGGCATAACAGGGCAAAATTCTTGCTGATTCCGATGGATTCACCCTCTGGCGTCTCAGTTGGACATGTCATTCCCCACTGGCTGGCATGCAGAATTCGGGGAGCGGTGATTTTTCGACTCTTATCGAAGGTGGACGACAGCTTCGTCATCATGCTCAAAGTGTGCATGTAGGATTGCCTCGTCAAGATTTGTGTCACACCATCGACGTCGATGCTGAATCGGGTGACTTTCCATTGTCCGGTGCTAATCGCACGGCAAAAGGCCTTTTCCATATCACTTCTCTCCATGTGGGTTGAAAAGTCCCAACTCGGCGCGTTTTTCCGTCCGAGCGCCCTATCTGCCTCGTCTCTCAAGTTTTTGTTGTACATTTTGAACTGGTCCTCAAAAAGGTAGCAGAGAAGCGTCCCGGCGAGCTCGAATCGTTTGTTTCCGAAAAAATCCTTATCGTCGAGGAGGGAGGGGTTGTGCATGGCATTGACCAGTCGTCGAATCATGAGACATAAATACACTGCTTTGTATCTTGAGCTCCACTCCTTTGTCGTTGGACCTTGAATATGGCATAAGACAACTTTCTCAAGAAACTCAGCGGCGGAGTCCTTAATACTGATTGGAATTCCCTTAGCATCAACCTCCTTTCGTCGCGTATAGCGGCGGCCAATGTACTCTAATGCATCATCCTGTGTCAGTATACCAGCGTTTCGAGCATCGTGCAGGCAGTTTCCAAGCACTTCAAGATGGTTTGCGGTGCTGCCGACGCATTGGACAACCTCTTGATCCAACACAAGTCCAAGGCCCTTCAAAAAGATAACAACTGGTATCAAATTCTCCAGACTGTTGTGTTTGACATAGACATATCGCCCCTTTTCCACAAGCGTTGTGCGCCCTTTGCTGACATGCGTACTTGAATGCACTGTAGCTTGCATGCCGCCATCGCGGTCCTTTTCTATCATTATGCGATTCTTGCACTGCTGTTCCTGCACCATTATGACTCGCTCCACTCCGTTGATGATAAAATAACCACCAGGGTCATGTGGGCATTCATGGACATCAATGAGGCCTCTGTCCGATCGATTGTATAAGTGACAGCATTTTGAGCGGAGCATGATGGGAATACCACCGATGCGACTCGATGCCGTCCTTTCTTCGATTCGTCCTTCGTTCGTTTGGTAGGTGTAGTTGTACAGAACTCGTAGGCTTCCGACGTAGGATAGATCACGCAATCGACATTCGTTGGGCATAATAGGCCGCATCATGTTATTTCCCTGTTCGTTGGGCGAATCCACGTAAATCTTCAAGTATCTGAGGTAAATCTGATCGTTCTTAGTGGACCGGACCTCGGAGTTCGCAAGTAATATCTTGTTGAGCTCTTGTTCAAGGAAATGGTCAAAGCTCGATATATGCTGACTGATCAGTCCTTTGGCTTTTACGAGGGATGGAACGATCTTCCATTTTTCTTCCAAACTTTTCAAAGGCTTGTTAGTTTTTTCTTCTACAGCGGTCATACTCGTTGCACATTATGATTTACATGGACAGAAAGAATACGGGCAAATAGCACAAGTAAAATATACAACAGAAAAAAATGCAATTTTTCATACGAAAAGGTGTGGCCATGGGGACAACTGGTAGGCTATATGAACAATCGAAGTGCCCGTTTTGCCACTTGGATATCCTCTTGCTCAATAAGCAAAGCTTTCCCTTTCCCCATAATATCAACGTCCCGAAGATTTCTGTTTTGCCGATTGGGCTGTACACATCGATCCCGCAATCGATAATAATTGAGCATTCTCAAAGCGCCAGCCTCCTCGACAACGGTTGAACTGCCTTCGGTCCTGTCTCCTAGCCAGTCATCGTAGTCATTTTTCACTTGATGAGAGTTCACAGGGGTGTGCCTCCTGTGGCTTTGATTCTGCAACTGAGCAACAAGTATTTTCCTGCGATACGATACTCGACTCACTGATTCACTATGTAATAAAAAAGACAGCTGAGTTTCTCTCCTGTTTGCCCAGCTGATTCCACAACTATTCATTGGAGAAGAGAAATCTTTGCCGTATGACAGCTGGTGTTGTGTGGTTTGATCAGATTGAATTGTAGCACCCTGGGTTTCTGAGGAATCGTAAGAGAACAAATTTGATTGTGCATCAATGGACTGTGCACCAGCACATCGTAATAGCAGGGTGCAAAATCCCTCCACCATTCTCTTATGTATTTCAGCGACATAAGGCAGCAATTCAAAACTCACATCTTCCAACCCATTGTCTCTACCGACAGGCTGAACAATTCTACTGGTAGGTCGCTCGATTCCCAATAGACCAAGCTTTCCCATCCAGAATGAGTAGAAATAAGTGGTATCGGAGTATTGTCTTAGTTGTGGAAACACTTGCTCAGATTGTGCACTACTTCGGATTAATGTGTCTTGTCGGATATGCCGCTCTTCTGCGGGAAGAAATGCCAAGCTGTCCTTTCCGAGGTGAATCTCGTTTTCTCTCTTATGCATGTGGTGGAGAGCAAACAGCGGTATATGAAACTCAGGCTGCCAAGATGATCTTCGCTCTCGAGTGTAAAATCTCTCAAGAAAATTCTCATAATCTTGGTGTATCCAACAAAGTTCGGTAGCTGAGATACCAACTTTGAAGACCGTCTCTATGTTCCGCTTCAAGCGTGCAGTTGCGCTCCTTTCGTGTGAAGTGTTGTGGGAAATTATGCGAAGTGCTATCTCGGTCTTTAGTAGAAACGAGCACTCGACCGGTATCCTCTTTTTCAGTTCAGCGAAGGCGTTGCAGCATAGCGTAATATCATTGGCGGATATTCTAGAGTTACTACTCATGAGCTTGACTAGAATGACATAGAAGTAGCGATATTCACAATACTTCTGCTCGAATACTTCGGTTGGAGCTAGTGTCAGGGCTTCCTTTCTAGAAGCTCCATCAGCTTTGAGTGATCGTATGTCCTGTAAATCCAGTTTGATCATTACTGCATTTGGGCAGATTCGAACTAACAGAATCGAAATATGGTCATCTGCAACCAATATTATATACACAAGCGAGTTTTCTTTACACGAGAATTGAGATAGTATAGCCCTCTAGAAGAACGGGATTTCACGAAAAACTGATCGAAAAGGCTAGCATCTGACGAAATATACAAAATGTTCCTAATTCCCTCATGAAACTCAGGGGGCTTTCTTTGCTTTCTCTTGCTCCATGGACCCCAATTTCGATTGATTCCAGTATATATTTCCGCGGCGTTTTCTCATGTCTTCATCGTGTCCTGTGTAATCGCCACTCTCTTCTTGAGGAAGTTCCTCTAGCCGGCTTCCCACAATAGGTTGCGAGGCATCTCCGAGCTGGGTTGTTGGAACATCTGCAAGCGACGCGAGGTTTTTGTGTATTTCATCGAAAGTAGTGGATTCTCCCTGCTGCCTGAATGGAATGCTTTCTTCAACTTTCCCACCGAATTTGTAGAACTGGGAAACCTGCTCTTGCATTGCTGCGGCAAGCATCTCTTTTGATTGAGATTTTGATGTGAGGTTCAGTTTCATGACCCGTTTTAAGGATGGATAACCAAAAAGAGGATCTGGTTTCACTGGGAGACCCAATTTAAGTCTTTCCCTTCCTTCAATGTTCGGTTCCAATATGGAAAAGACGTAATAGTGCTTGTATTTGCTCATTTTTCTGCAAAGCTTTATGTGAACAAGGTCTCCTTCTACACAGCATAGATCTTCGTCATGGGCGAAATATCTACCTGTTCTAGAAACTTTTTGATTGTATTTTGGGTAGTAAACCATATAGTTTGCGGCAACAACTGCAGTTTTTAGCATTTTGGTGGAAACGACGTATCCAATTTTATCTTTCCCATTTTTTGTATTGAATATAAGGCTAGTCATGTCGTATGGCCATCCACATCGATGTGGTCTCTGCTTCATGCATCCGGTTTGTGCTACGTTTAAATGAGTGCGACCACGATTAGGAAAGTGGCCGCGACGATACTTTTTTACATAGATCTTGTGCACTGCAGGCCACTTTTTTGGAAGCACACGACCCCCGGCTTGAAGAACGTTAAGGTTCTTTTGTTCGGTTGAGTAATTCCACCATGGGAAGCAAAGTCTGGACGCGCGCAGCATCGTGCAACAGAAACAATTGAAATCTTACAAAAGAACTGTGTTAGACTATCACGGATAAGAATTAAGAATACTACTCTTGAACACGTCGTTTGTTTTTTAAGCAGAGTCGTCGTGATGTTTTTGTGTCGACAAAGTGCTTTTCTCAAGTGGTGGCACAACATACAGAAAATATTATACGCATCATGATTCCTTATTGATGAAATACGGAATACGTACCAGAGATGAGAATATTTCTCCAATGATGCTAACTTACTATTATTCAAGCAGCGCTTTTTCTCCGACTTAGCTGGTGAAATGAAGTTAAAATTTGGCTAGGCATATAAGACTCGGGAATCGTATCAGTGAAAAGAAGCTTTAAAGTTCTCCCTCAATCCCCTATTTTTTTTTTCAAAATTGGAGAAGCCAATTTAAAACGAAACACCAGTTACCATATGAGGCAGTTTCAATTTATGTTGTATGATGAAAGAGTACTTCCAGTCAATGTTGGAAAAGAAAGTTATTGTCTTCAATCGCTCGGGATCAAAAATATCTGGAGTTTTAGCAGGATTCGATGAGTACTACAATATTTATCTTCTGGACTACGAAGAGCTGACTTATGTGGAGGATGCATCAATACGGGGTTTAGAATCATCCCACATGCATAGGCCTGCATACGCCATGACAAAGAATTCTGCTTCGGATTTGTGGATTAGGGGTGATACTGTGGTTTTCATAGGTGTGAAGTAACTGTTGGAAAAACATCGAAAATTCGAACCCAAACTATCCTTGACTTTCCGATATCCGAAACTCATTGTTGAAATCAAAAACAACTCTTTTAAGCTGTTTCTCTTGTTCTATTCTCTAGATTATATACAGCTCTACCTATGTCGATGGTTGAAAGTTCGGCCGCGGATTCACGGCAATTCGAAAATCCAGACAAACCCACTCCTGAAATTGATGTGCAAGACATGCGAAATTGCTTTGTCTTAGATGGCTTACCTTGTGTCCCTGCTGACAAGGCTGCATCCCTACTTCAGGTTATTTGCAATCGCATAAAACCATCTGGCATACTAATGAAATCTTTTGAAATGCCAACCGATGCATCAGATGGCGGCACTTGTGGCTACATGTTTGTTGAGTGTGTTAGCAGAGAAGACTGTGACAAGGCCTTCAGTCTACTACATGATACTCATTTGGACGCCGCCCACAAACTCAAAGTGAGCCTCTGGGGTGATTTTGAAAGCTCCAAGAACGTAAAAGAACTCACCAAAACGGATAAAAGATTAGAGCTGGAGGAATCTGATGACCCTTACGAGTTTCTCAGAGATAAGACAGGAAGAGAGCAATTTTTAGTTAAATACGGTGCATCATACAGAGTACACATTTTCTGGCACGATCCACATATGTCAACCAAACAGATTCCGATAACGCTTCCGGCAGGGTCTCCTGTAGACGAGGATAAGGTGATAGCTACAGCTCCCCCAGAGTGGACATTATTAGATCGCTTAAGAAAGCGTGTGCAAAAAGATTACCCGAAGTGGTCTCCCCTCGGGACCTATGTATCAGCTATAGAAGAGCACTGTGCTTCCATATGGTTCCTTAAAAACAATGTTTGGTGTCGTGCAGTGGACTTTGACCACCCAAAGATCCTTCATTTTGAAATTGGTCCAATGGAAAAGCATGCCATAACTATTTCTCAATCAGAATGCCGTTTGTGGGACATATCCCTCTGCAAGGTAATTAAAGTATTCCCCCTGCGTGGTAGTGAAGGAAATTTGCCCGAATTCGGTTGGAATTATAACGAAACATTTCTTTTGTATCACCGACAGGGAAAGATCAATCTCTACGAAATCAGCTCGATGGAGAAAGTGCCGCTTCCAAACCTCGAAAAAGATGCAAAAGTCGTTTTTTCTTGGGCACCAGAAAGCTCTATCTTGTTTTATAGCGTAGAGCCAAATAAAGTTGAGAGACCTGTTCGCATATATGCGCACCTCGTGGGGACGGGCGCCAGCCTAACTGAAATCTCCACTCGTTCAGTATATGGCGTGACAAATATCGAGATGAACTGGCAAAGCAAAGAAACCAAGGCGGATAGGATTTATTGTGCTATCATCATGCGGGCGACAAACTCACAACGAAAAGACAAGATTGACCTCTACCGCTTCGGAGGCAAAGAAATCGGAATTGACCAAATCGAAGTCCCCGGAAACATTATTTCGCTCGAATGGGACAAATCTGGGCTCTTCGGCTCGCGATTCTGTGTGTGCAGTACGATGAAGAAAAACACACGCCGAGGCACCAACCGTTTCGACTTTTATCATGTCCAGCTCGGCAACCTGCGACTCATCAAATCTCTCGAGGAACAAGCATCAAACGTACTCTTCTGGTCTCCGAACGGGACCCATGCAGTGGCCAAAAACGACGCGGGCACACTCGAATTCTATCGCATCGACACTGATAATGTCACGCAGCTTCTTCTTCAAGAACACTATAACTGCACGCATGCAGCGTGGGACCCTTCGGGGAGGTACTTTGTAACTTCTATCCCGATACACTCAACTGAGATCGATACGGGATATCGTATCTATAACTTTCTCGGTCAGCTCTTACATCACGCCGAGATCGAGAAGTTCTCCCATATCCAATGGCGTCCACGGCCGCATGAGTTTCTTGCTATAAAAGAGCAGCAAGATATCCTCAAAAATCTCGATACGAGAATACGCGAATTCAAAGATCATGAGGAGCGGCGCCGTATGAGAGACCAAGAGCACGCCCAGAAAGCGCTTGATGAACTCATTACGCGCCACCGAAATGTGATGAACGAGATTCGGAAAGACCATGCTGTGGACACCGTGACGCGAAGCAAACTTCGCGAAGGGCTTCCGACATTAGAAAATCTCTCGATATTTGATGAGGTACCCAAGGTGAAAGAGACAATTCTTGATGTGAAAGAAACTGTGTACTAGTCAGCTTTGGAAAACAATAGTCAGGTCTACGTAAATTTCCGAACTTTGATTTGTCGGCCGGTCTCCATTTTTACATTGATTCGGTTGATTATCGTATATTCTTCTCCAATGTTTTCGACGGGAGTCCTTCACAAATCCTTCACACCACTTGGAAAGCGTGTACTCGTTCGCCGCTCACAGGCTGCCGCGCAAACCACAAGTGGCATTCTTATTCCAGAACAATCACAGGGAAAACTGAATGAAGGCGTCGTCATCGCTGTGCCACAGAAAGTGAAGAACTGGAAGCCATCGGTAAAAGTTGGCGACTGCGTACTCTTAAGTGAATTTGGCGGGACTGAAGTCAATCTGAATGGAGTGCAGATGCACCTTTTCAGCGAGGATCAACTTCTTGGCGTTATACAGAAATAACGCCCCATTTGCTTTGTAGAGGTATTTCATACTGACTCTTTTCCCGGTCACTGCAAATTATCTAAGAAAATTTGTTGTTTCGTCAATTGACTATCGCTAGGGTGTGCTGTTTATGTATAGAGTTGATCAGTGTAAGCCAAACAGTCGACTAGACTGCACGAGGTGATCGATCTGTACTACAGAGGATTCGCCTGTAGTACAGATCGATTTGAGGCGATTTATTCCAGGCTCTGCCGATAGAGCTTTCACAGCGAATTCTTATCTTTCATCACATAAAACGGTTATTGGGTTGATCAGAACGCTTCGGCAGTGTCCTCGTTTGATGGTATACTGATTTTCATACACAACTGACAAAGTGTACCACAGACAGCACGATTCGCCACCAGATGATGGGACAACACCTCATCCGTATGCCTATCCCAGATAGGAATGGCAGTTAGTCACAACCCATGACGTGTTTCTACATACTAACACATGTCCCCAAACTGCATGGTGAGGCAGCTCACCAGGGAGAGTAAGTAAGGAGATACATAAAGGTTGACAATAGGGTAATGTTTCTACTATAGTAGATATATTTTCGGTGTAATCTATACGACACATACCTGATTATTGCTAATGTGGTTAAAATACAGGCTGCTTCAAATGATGCTTCCCTATTTTTTTTTCAACATTCTGTATGTATTGTCCGTGATAAATCGATGCTTCTATTGCCACTCTTTACGAGACCCGGTAAGAATACTAGAAAGAATGATCGCCTTCATGTTTCCATCCAGTAGTGCATAGACTGAATCGGCGTGGGGACTTACTTGGATGAAAGAAATGGTGACCTTTGCCTGTCTGCCGTTTCTTCACTCGGTACAGTTTATTCAGGACGAACAAGAACTCTGTGCAGCAAAAAATCTATTCCTCGGTTCCGAGTAATTCTTCAACAAAAAATTAATCAGCGTAAGCATCCTGAGAGACGCTATCACAAGATTTCTCGATAACCTCGAGATGAACGAAACAGTTTCTTAACATGAACTCCAATGAAGTTTCTTGCGTCGGTCGAGACGAGTAGTGACATCGTCGTTGTGATGCTTCAGTAGATCTAGGTGAGATACCGAACGAGAAAGTATTTTAATGTCTGTATTGGGATAGGATTCCGTCATCTCGACAATCGTATGAACTCTATTTATGGGCTCAGAAAAGGACTTTTAGCTTACCAAGCAAATAGATCATGCTTGGCGTTAATTTCGTCAGGTCTACAGATCCGCTGAAACGATTTTCTGTTTTGAGAGTACATTTTCACTAAACCGTGTGTTCAATTTGCACATGCCTTCTGCTTCTAGTTTCATTCTTATGGGCCAATTTCATCCCAGATTCTAAGCGGCACAGTATTGGTAGGCGTAGCGTTCGTCTCGCCACCAGGTGAATCTTAGCAATATTCGGCGGTCTCCTGTACCTCCCCAGCGTAGGGTACTGGGCCTGACCCACCACCTTGCGGCGGCCATCAATAAGGTCGCCAGCGGATTTCGCTCTGCTCTATAGAGAGCGTATCAGCAGCTGAAGTTAGCCACTGTAAGTCGACTAAGCCACTGAACCTCGCTTATTTCACCTGTGCCATTATGAATATGAACTCCTTACTAGTCTGCCACTTCGCTCGGTGCCCCGCGACTGCCACGGCATTTCGTCGACATATTATCCATTTCTCTAATAAGAATCTTCCCCAAGGCTTGCTGCGAGAAGGAAGCGTAGTCGAGACTTCCAAGTGCTGGGTCAATACTACAGAAATGAGTGAGAAGCGCTAAAATCATGATAGATAGCAATGTAAAGTTAAACAAATGTGCGAAGAAAATTTGAGAAGACTCGGGAAGGTGTTGGAAAAGGTATTGTTTATGTCACCCACACGGTGCCTCCACTCCACCAAGAAAGCTTTGCCCGACATCCGTCGTTGCTTGACGAACAAAAGGCCAAAAGGCAAATATTTTTACTCTCTACTGATCAAATGTGAGCGTGGCAGCAGTTTTACCAGAGTTTCACGCACGTTGATGGCAGTTGGTGCGAGTGTCTCTCCAAGTTAACACGTGATATTCAGGCCAGGAGAACGCAGATTATTACGGAAGGATGGTCAGCGAGGTGCCCATAGAACAACGCAAAGGTATCCACTGAGTAAGCTTGTTGACCCAGCGAATCAGAGCAAAGATCGATTTTTTCATGAACGAGCACCCTCAGTACTATCGTGACTCGCCTCGGTGTCCACTTCGGAGCAATCTGAATCCGAAGAAGTGTCTATTTCCCACCCAGTCGACACTGACCCGCCGTACACGATGGATCTATCGGCCCTTGTCGAACTGCAATCCGTAGCATGCCTGTGCGAAAGCAAACCTCCGTTCCACGCCGCGAGGAGCTCAAAGTAATGTTTCGGAACCTTCCAATGGTTCGCTTCACCGAAGAGAATTGATGCATCACACAGTGGGAAACTATTTTCCAGTTCCTCAGTGTCAGCCGAGTGGGGCTCCGAGAATTCTCTGTGGAATTGTCGCAGCTGCGAAGATGTCACTTTTCGATCGATCATGACGAAATGCTGGTCTGCTGTATCGAAAATATGCTTTTGGGAGTCGACTTTCAGCTCATCGACACAGAGGCCTTGGAAGCTTCGTTCCCATGAGGTTTTTCGCCCCCTCGCTGAAGCATCCTTCTTTCTTGTGGCAGAAAGTTCCGTTCCGTTTAACCTCTTCCTTTCCTCAATACTTTCAAGAAGCGAATTCTTGTTTATTTGCACAACGTCGCCCCTTTGGAGCCAGATTATCTTATGGAGCTTTCGAGAAATCTTTCCGATAACTGTCATTTCTTTTGGCAAATCAATGCCACCGTGTTGTGTCTCGGGGATGTGCATTAACCACTCATTGTTGCCCAAGCAAACGCTGCAACAGGCAAAGAGACTCGCAGTATCAGATAAGTCGATCGACTTCTCCTTCATTTCACTATAGACGTGGCGTGAATGATGGGTTCTGCCGGCACCACTCATTCGATTAGTTAAAGGAGAAAATCGAAAATGGCAAAATATTTCGTCCCAAATGGAAACCATCCCCAAACTTTCCAACTACACCACAAGGCGGTAAGTGATGTACTCACCCGCTGTCTCCGACGGTCGAATGATTTTAAATACCTGCCCTCGCTGCATTCCAAAGTACCTGGAAACTGGGTCACTGACGGAAATGCGAGGCAGTTGTGAATCACGCAATTTGAAAGCGCCGAGCATGTCCTTCTTCTCATCGCTGGATAATGGGACATGCCGCGGGACGAGCTCATGCTTTGTGACATTAAACATAAGTTCTCCCTCGAAGAACATCTCGATGTTGTAGCCACCGGCGTTGTTCAGCTGGCTCACGCCACGCTTCGCGATAGGGGAAATACTATCTGCATAGACAACTATCATCGACTTTGCCTCACGTGCCCGTGCCAGGCCAACAAGGTCTTTCAAGCTCGATGAGCTGATCTTTGGCTCCTCGCAGAATTGCACCAAAATGGCTGATCGATGGGCAGTATCCGGGCAGTAAATTGTCATGGTTTTCTTGTTGACTTTATAATCATTTCCGCCTGGATTTTGCACGCAGAATTTTGTTAAAAAGTCATCCAATGAGCTGACAGTGACACTTTCATCGATGATATAGCCCCTGTCGATAAGCATCTCACAGATGGTTCTGTATACTTGGTAAGGTCGCCCAGTGGTGTTCATAGCGATTTCAGTAGAAGAAAATTGGAAAATGTGTAACGTACGTTGCATCGAGTGCCTCAACATTCAAATTATACAACAAAGGGCAAAACATTTCTATGTCAATCCGCTTTCAGCTAGAAAGCCATTCACATGGTATGTCCGAAACCCCTCTCTAGGTGAAGAAGATGCCCTTTTCGTGAAACGTGGAGAGAAGCAAAGCAATGTTGTCGATTGGCATCGACCGGGAACGCATATCGCAAAATTCAGCGTTTTTTGTGACATCGACGATCGCCGCGGAGAAGGCCTCTTTGTCCATTGGTGTTTTACCATTCATTTCAGATTGTGAGAGATGTTTTTGGAACAAAGTTGCGCGAATTCGCTTGCTACTAAAAATACTTGATACTTTTCTGTTCTTTCGGTTGAATATGAGCTTGGCGAGTTCATCCCACTCTTGAAAGTCAATATTCGGCGCGGGGTGTTTCGGTTCAAGCCGCACGACTGAACTTTCAACTTTTGGCGGTGGAACGAAGCTGTTTCTGTTCACTTTCATCACATGGGAAATTTTTGCCAGGAGTTGGCTGTTGATGCTCAATCGGCTATACGCTGTATCCCCAGGCTGCGCAACCAATCGCATCGCAAACTCACGCTGAAACATAAGGATTGCGCACTTGAATTGACCACCATGCTTTCCAGCAACGTGGAATTGCGGGTTCCCGCGTAACAGCTTGAAAACAATCGCCGAGCTAATATTGTACGGAACATTCGCTACACAACGATCAAAATGGGGAAAGTCTACCCGAAGACAATTCCCTTGAATGATTTGCAGTTTATGTTTGATAATATCTTTTTCAAACTTTTTCTTCAGTTCCCCAACCATTCGCTCATCGACTTCAATGCAAACGACTTTCTTGGCTACTTTGAGAAGATATTCGGTGAGATTTCCCGTGCCCGGGCCTATTTCAAGAACCACGTCAGTTGGAAGAATACCGGATTTATCCACAATAGCCCGCAGAACAGAGAAGTTACGTAGAATGTGTTGTCCGTGTGCTTTTCGAAACTGAATGCCACGAGCGTTGGATGGATTGGAAACTTCAACTTCCCTTGTCCGAGTACCTTTATGCCTCTTCGATGATCGTCCTGTGCCTTCCAAAGTGCGTTTCATTTACAATAAAGTCAAGCCGGAAAATATTGATGAAAGCCTACTGGAAAAAATAAGCTGAAGCAAAAAAGTGGACCGACTCTTCACATGATCCTCGTTGACCGAAAAACTCAATGCACATTCCCATCTCGCGTGGGGTCTCGAAAATAACCAGACTGAAACTTTTTATAAAAGTAGTTCGGGTCAGTGAGCTGATCAACATTGTAGTACTTTATTGCATTGGGAGAATCCTTCATTCGCAGTCGCGATGCGGTCTGTTTGGGTTTGACCATCAACATCACCCGACGTCTCTTTTGCTCGATATTTGCAATGATTTTCTCATCAACCCATAGAGAACTGAGAAACCCTTGTTTCCGGGCGAATACGAATAGTTGATGCTGTACGGCTAACGGAAATACTTTTCCGGTTGAATAGTTTTTCATCAAAGGGGCGTCTGTGCGCGACTCGGTAAGTTCAGGGTTGGTTGTTTGCTCCGAGTTGAAAAAAGGCACAGTAGTCTTCCAATGATTCCTTGGAGTCACCATGTACTCTTTCGGATACCACTCTTTTTGCCCAAGTCTTAAGACTGCTGGAATGGATCCGTCACGGATCGTCACAGATTTATTAAAAAAGGCGTCGAGGGCTTCCTTGCTTATCCAATGACGGAAGCCGAGGTTGAGCGATCGGGCGTGCTGTATTAAACAGATTTGACTGTCGAAGGAGAATCTCCTCCCTGTCACGCAGCACAACGGTGCTCGTTCATTGACATATTCTATAAGGCTCGATGGACAGGTGGTTTCCTCGAGATTATAATACAACTTGGCCTTTGGGGATCGCGCATTTTTTTCAAAAAGCGCAAGACCGTCAACTCCAGATTTCAATGGCGGGGTGCTCGCGGGTATCAGCTTGTGCGATAGACATTCCATAATGTCATTCTCTGAGAACCAAATGTTTGATTGAAACCTTTTTCGTCGCCTATACAAATCCAAAATTGATTCATTGCTTAATTTCCATCCAGAAAACAAGTCAATGGGTGGGTTCTTTTCCGAACACGAATAAAGGCTTTTCCTGGAAATCAAAGTATCTGCAGCGGACGGTGCATGGTGGGTCTTTTCGCCATAACCATTAGAGATTTCGAGCCGAATTTCCGCGTAAAGCTGCCGATTCAACCTTGCGAATTTCAATGCCCGAAGCATGAATACTTGAGTAAAAGTTGAGAATGACGCCATTTGTGTCCCTATTCATCGATCTCGAAGAGAAGAATATATCGAAAGGACATCAACTGCTGTCCAGTAGGCCTGTTCAACGATTTATACTATCGGAGCGAAAGGCTAAATGTTTTACAGAACGACGCCGCCTTAGTATCGGGAAAAGTGTTCCCAAAAACAGATTTGATCGGGCATAATTCTTTTTTGATGTCTCGCAAGCGGCATATGAAAGTATTTATGTCTTCAGTATGGAAATGTTCAGTGTTGGGGGAAAATGACAGCAAGGAAAGTGGAGGAGGGAATGCATTTTTTGGAGTGACGTTTTGCTGGATGAACGCCACTCTGGCTTCATCATACACAATGTGGTGACGGAGGCAATACATCGCTTTTTCGAGTTTCGACGCATATTCCATGAGGAAGTCTGCAAAGCTTTTCTTCTCCGAGAAGCCATTGCGATGATAATGCCGTACGAGACGTTGCATACCCTCGGGGAAGTGTTTGAATTGCTCCATTTTCTCCATCGAAAGATAGGCGTCGTAGATGCGGAGGATAACGTCCTCAAGAGATCCGTACAATCGAATCCATTCGAGTGCTCGTTGGAAACTCACCCCACGAAGGGAACATGCATAGTCTGAACCACCAAGCACACTCGCTGCGTGCACAAGACGATTGTCGCCCACAGGTACACCCATCGAGGCCATTATGTTCTTCCGCTGTACGACTTCGACAGATTTGCTGCTTTTCTGCAACTTCTGCAGGAGTACATCGCATCCAAAGATAAGACTATCGATGTCTAGTGAAAGAACTGCGTCAATGTGCTTCCGCTGGGAGAGGTAAGCGAGCTGTGCATCAGCTTCGAAGGGGGCGACGATGCATTTGCTACCATATTTTTCAAGCTGACGAGCAACGGAATGCGTGATGCTCGGCGGAATAGTAAAATTTGCCGAGGTGCCGTAGTATTTCTTAGTATTGTAGTGTTCCACCTTGTTCAATAAAGCACTTTTCGATCTATTTTTCAAGAGAACACGCTGCCCGTCGAAAACAAAAATCGATTCGACATCGTCCGGGATAGCACTTGTGCACAAATTGCACGCGGTTTGAACTAGTTTGTCTATTGAACTGTCTTGTCTCCAAAAGTACATTGCTTTGTAAATATATTGTGTGGCGTCTATCCCAATACGAAGAGTTTTGCGCACATGTGGAACTTCTGAGACTTGCTGTGTGCGTATGAGAGGTTGAATAAACTGGCGAAAACCTGATACTGTCATAGTAGATGCGTAATAGTCCTGTGAAACGAAGAAAACAACAACAATAAGATTCCATATAGTGCAAAAGTAGAGCCGTCAGTAGGACAGAGACAATAAACATACTGTCAATAGTTGCTTTTGGTCGGTTCACAATGTGTAGGCGGTCAAAGAGTTTATCAAAGATGAATAATTTCATCCACCTCTTCTTCTCCGGGGCTTTGAACAGGGTCTTTACAGACAGCCTTCTGGGTCTCGAAGCATGTATCCAGCGTTTCTTCCAGTGCCTTTTCTGTTTGTTCAGCCTCCTCTGCATCGCTCTGCCTCCCCACGTGGGCACCTCGATTTCCTCTCCTCGCTCTTCTGCTTCGGAGATGCCGACCACCTGGAACTGCGTTTGCCATAATATCACGAGCGAACTTTTCCTTCTCTGTCAATTCAACATTCTCTGTTTGCCATACAGTTTTCGAATGATCAAGGTGGGGAGATCTTTCCGGTGAACCTGAAAGATCCTCACTGCTCGCGATGTGATCAAATTGGTCAGGTTGGCTTTCGACTGATACTTCTGGAGTTGTAGGCTTTATCGATGCCTTGCCCCATTTTGCTGGACCCGTACTGATAATAAGTTCTTCATTCAATTTGCCTACAAGATCATGGATCTTATTTTCATTGGACTCCTCTATCTCGTACGCGTGGAACCGAAGGGATCCGGTTTCAGCCTCCTCTGGTCGAAGTATGCTTTCATCATAGAGAGCTGCTCCATCTTGCACTGCCTCATGAGCAAATTCTTCCAAGGAAGTGAAGTCAGTACAGGAATCCTCAAAACCACATGAGCCATCGAGTGGAAAGAGGGATATCAGATCCTCAGTTTTTTCCAGTAGCATCAGAGTCTCGCTGCAGCGTTGCAGAAGGGTCAAATTATCAGTTTTCCCCAATTCGTCGACCATGTGCGTACAACTCGCTGCGAGATCAGGCTCACGAGCAACGATCTTACAGCATGCAGTGAGTATCCAACACTTTGTTTCGGGATCTATCGTCGGACTTTGGATGATATCAGATAAGCGCTCCAAAACTGCTTTGGTAGACATCTCCTCGTTAAGAAATCCATACTCCCCAATGATCCATGCGGCCACTTGAACTATCGAATCAGTTGGGGATGGTTCGTTGAGGATTTCATGCAAAGTAGTGACGGCGTACAACCGTATGTCATCTTCCGGTGTTTCATTTTCCTCAGGAACGCACTCGGCAACGAGTTTCAAAGTTCCTTGAATCATATCTTGTGAAATGTACCTCGATCCTGTCTGAAAGATTGCAATCATTGAGTCCAAAAACCAGAATTCGTCTGGATAGAATTTTTCTATAATTCGGTGCAATTGTTCGATAAGATTTTCTTCCAGGGCTTCATCCTGCGCCCCTTGCAGAAAGCCTATGAGTTTCTCGGTGATAACTTCAACGTTGTTAAAGTTTGTCATGGCGCCAAGAAGCTGTATAACCTTTTTTCGTATGATCGCATCATCTTCCTCAAGAAATTCCAGAAGTGCATTGAGATGAGGCACGGCGTAGTTGCTGTCAGTGGTAACGATGAGCGCGAGTGACTTAATGCCAATGAGCTTCAAGTTGGCAAATTCGCTTGAAAGAAATCTTGAGATATACGTGCTCGCCTCATCAAGCAGGTCTTTAGGAGCATTTATGACGCAAATTGTTCGAATCACTTCGTAAATAACGGCATACCCGATGTTCAAATCTATATCACTTCGCTTCATAACCTCTTTGAATATTTCAATGCACTCACTTAATTGTGAGTTATCTGCCTTGAGAATCTTACGCAGTATCCGTAAGACTAAGATCTGTGTCCAAGGCGCTGGAATTCGGTGGTAATCGTAATTTCGTGTGAGCCGATGTTCAATAATCTGGCGAAGAATTGCAATGATACTGGGAACGGTATCAATGTGCTCCAATGGGTTGTCT
>LFNC01000260.1:0-66400 GCA_001235845.1 Perkinsela sp. CCAP 1560/4 | reverse complement strand
GGGGGGGGGGGGGGGGGGGGGGGGGGGGGGGGGGGGGGGCGCACCTGAAAGAGGGCGACGCCGCCGTTTGTTTCCTAGTGTGTAAACTAGGCTCACTTTTTGGGGGTTGTTTGTCGTCCTTCGCGCAAGCCATATTCCGTGCCTTTCTGCCAAGTGTCCGTAGGAATGATGTCACGGACGACGTTGCTCTGGCGAGACAACGTTTGGCTGCATTGAGGGTTGGCACAGCGCGGTGGGCGGTGGTGGGGGGTGCAGTTGGAGGAGAGGATCCAGCCGGGAGCAGGTTGAACGCGTCGCTCGAACCACTGTGTGGGATCCCCTGGTGGGCGGATGCCATGTTTGATACGCAGCGCGGCGAAACGTGGGCAGTGGAAGAGTAGGTGTTCTACTGATTCCTCACAGTCGCTAGGTCGGTGGTTTTTCGGCACTCTCCGGTCAAAGTCGTGGGTACGGCGCAAATGCATCGTGAGTCCCCCTTTGGTGCCGCTCGCAAAGCTGCACAGATGGCACTGATGTCGTTGTGGTGCGGAGGGCGTCGCAGGTTGGTCTGCTGGTCTTGCTCGCTTCACCCGTGCGGCGGCACGGTGCGCCTCCACCACATGCCGGTTCACACTTGCGACCGTAGGACATATCCGCGTGCAGTATGGGCACTGCTGTGGTGTATTTGGGGCGCGCGATGGAGCAGGCGGCGCACGCTGGAGGAGACGAAGTGCTTCTTTGCGCTCATAGCCGTGCGTCGAGATGAGGTGATTCACCCCTGTGGACCTCGACGTGAGGACAATGGAGCACTCAGGGCATGCCACCGGGTCGGTAGTGCGCCCGCGCTTTCGGCGCCTATCGACATTTGTTTGGAGAGGGGGTGTCGCGGGAGGATCAAAGCAAAAACGGCAACGCTTGTCCACCGACGGGTTCAAGATGCGGTGCAGGTCGCCCCAGTGCGGGGACCAGTTTGTACGAGCCTGGCTTGCCAGGCAATCGAGGAGGCGCACACCAGTAAGGTGTTTAGTCTTGGTTGGTTGGACTCCAACCACTTGCCGACGATGCGTTTGGCGCGCTTCCAGCTGTGTCGAAGCTTCCGCTGCTATTTTTGCTTTGGCGATGCTCAGTACATCCTTGTACCAGAGGGCGTATCGCGTGGTGCATTCGTGTGCTGCATTTGCGGCTGCGTCTGCGAGCTCGCTTCTTGGCACACCGCAGTGGCCAAATACGAATTGGAGACGGATCTTCACACCCCGGCCGGCGAGACAGTTGAGCATCGCAACGCACTCCGTAAATGTGGAGTTGGTCTCACATGCAGTATGGCTTTTAAGAGCCATTAGGAGCGACTGACTGTCTGTGGCGATGAGGAGACGCTGACCACGGTGAAGGAGCTTGTCAGCGATGACGCGACGTAGGCCGGCATGGAGAGCCAGACTTTCCGAGCGAAAGCTCGAGCGCCCCGTACCACCGACCGATACCGTTTTGAATCGCTCTTTGCCCTGTTTGAATATGAGGGCTGCCCCGGCGACCGAAGATGTTTCTTCGGCGTAGGACCCGTCGGTCCAGAGTTCGTAGTCAGCTGGATGGCGGTGAGCGCCTGCTTCGCTTGAGGCTCTCTGCTTTAAGGCGTCGTCCATTTCTTTGGTTACGGCCTCGAGAGTCCAGGGACGGACAATGATCCGATGGTTGAGCGGCGGAGCATCGGCGAGCGGCTCCACGGATCCATACGCCTCCGTAATTTCCGTGTGGAGTTTGCCAATGTCGCTGGACGGCGGGAAGCATCGAGCGACAATGTCACCTCGAAAACCGCCACGAAGAGAAGACAACAGGAAGCACTTGTAGGTGAAGAATTTCACCTGTTCAGCCGCAGAGGGCAGGTTTGCCTCGAGCAACGAATCATATGTGTTCGTTGTTGCAGGCAGTCCACATGCCAGTCGGGCGCCGCGCGCTTGAATGCTGTCCATGGTGGCCATGTCTGTAAGAGACGCTATGCCAAACCATACTGGACAAGCGTAGCACACGTATGAAGAGACGAGTGCGAGATAGAAGCACCGTACCACGTCGCGTGATGCACCGAGCAGTGTGTTGGCCACGGCAGAGAGTCGTACCAGTGTCCGGAGGGTCTTGGCTTTCATGCTTTTCGTGTGGTAGCCAAATCCACGGTGCTTGTTGAACGTGACACCCAAGAGTTTTGGTGTGTCGTTACTTTCCAGTTCGGTACCGCGATAGCGAAGCACTGGCGCACTACGACGGCTGCGAAAATGGCACGCTTTTGTTTTGCTCACATTCACGTCCATAAAATGGGTGCGTGACCAGTGGCTAAGCATGTCCAGAGACTCGTTGAGGACTGACTCCCTACCGCGTCCGTGAGCCACGATCGTCAAGTCATCAGCATAAAATTAATGCTTTGCTTGCGAAAGGTTGAGCTCCTCGGACAGCCCCTCCATAAAAATATTAAAGAGGAGAGGCCCTAGGACCGTGCCTTGTGGGACACCGCACGTGAACGTTTCTGTACGTGAGTAGTGTCTGCTCCCCAAGCGAACGCGCACTTTGCGCCCGGTGAGAAAGCTCAGGATCCAACGAACGAGGTAGGGGTCCACATTGTACCTTTTCAAGCGTTGTAAGAGCAGATGGTGGTCCACCGAGTCGAAGGCCCTGCTGAAGTCCACAAAGACAGCGGACGTCTGCGGTGTTTTACTGGCGCTCGTGGGTTGCACTTGTGTGCGCAGCCACAGCAGGACGTCCGTGGTGCTCATCCCCGCGCGGAAACCAGCCTGGTGTACGGATGTGGCATGGTGCTTGAGGCGGCCATGGAGGATCCGCTCCATGAGCTTTGCGATGGCGCTGGTCAGAGTAACAGGACGATATGAGTCCACTCTGCCAGCAGGCTTTCCTGGCTTCAGAAAGGGGACGATCGTACCGCTCTTCCACGCGCGCGGGACAATTCCACGCGACAAGGACCTGTTAAACGTGGGAAGGAGGGCCGTCCGGGCTAACTTCGGTAGCTGCAGGAGGGCCTCAGTGTACACGTCGTCCGGGCCGCATGCCCGGTGACACTTCGTAAATCGAAGAGCATCGTGCAGCTCTTGTTCTGTGATGGCGCGGAGAAGGCTGGTTGGGCGGGGTGGCTTCTGTGCAACCTGGGCGGCTGGGTGCCTGCGGGCCTTTTTCTTGAAGAACCGGACAAGGTGGCTGGCGGCTGTTTTCAAGGGGACCTCACGGCCACCATCAACGACAAGGTTCGTGGGCGTCGGCCTTGCGGAAATGACGTTTTGGAGCGTCTTCCAGGTTGTGGAGTGTGTGGGCTTCATGTCAGCACACACCTCGCCCCATCCCTCTCGACAGTGTGTATCCAAGAGTTTTTTACGCTCCTGGGTGGCGGCGAGAATCTGTTGCCGTTGAGATGGAGTTGCTCCGTCAATGCAATTTAGCAGTGTTTCACACTTGCGTGTGGCATCTTCGAGCGCCTGCCTTTGCTGTCGCTTTGGCGATGCTCCGTGACAGGAACTTCGCCTGTTGATCCGGGGTCCCCTTTCTAGGAAATGTTTGGCAGTCCGCGGTGACAAGTCGGCGGAACTCGTGCCAGTCCGCTTTGCCCCATGAATAATGGGCGCGCTTGGGCACCTGGGTCCCCAATGGAGCTTCGTCGCCGACCACCAGATCAAAGCTGATAAGGTAGTGGTCGCTGCCTGGGTCGGGTTAGGCCTTCCAGCCGTGCGCGAGAGTGACGTCCGGGGACGAGAGTTTCCCTTTCTGTATCGTTAAGTCCCGACGTGTCGGACACCCATCGTTGACGAGATCATACGCTTGGGCGACGGAGAAATCGAGGATTCTCCGCCGGAATCGGGTGTGTCCCGCCGGCGTTGGCATTGGCGTATGAGTCCCACATTGAGTGGTGAGCGTTGGAGTCAGCCCCAATGATGTGGGTTCTCCAGGAATCGTTGGATAGCTCGCGAAGAAATGCGGGAGTGATCCTGTTAGCCCGAGGGAAGTATGCCGATGTGAAGTAGGCAATCTCATCCCCTGCTTTAACGCAGACGGTGATGTGTTCGACCGCTGCGGTGACCGAGTGGGCGCGCAAGACGCTGGATAGTGCGTCTCGCACGAGAACTGCTACGCCCCCACCTTTCGCATCGCGGGCAACCGAGTAGCAATGGAAGCCGGGCATCGCTAGCCGCGAAGCTTCGTCTTCCGTGATGCGCAACTCCTGTAGGAGAATGACATCGAGGTTTAGAATGTTTGCCTTGTGTAGAAGGCTGACTTTTTTCCCAGGTGTGAGGCCTAAGATGTTTTGCTGGGCTATACGGAGGATCGGCCCCGGATCCGGGTGCACGTCCCCAGTTCGCAGTAAAAGAGAAAGAGAATGAAATTTTCTTATGGCATCGCAGGGACATAAAAGATCAAGCTTCTCATACCAATTAAGTACAGAAACTGAACTATTTTAGCAGAAATTAGCAAGCAATGCGGAAAACGGCCCGGCAGTGCCTTCGGAACTTCTCCTATGCACACGTAAATATATAGACGGACTTTGGACAGCTTTTCCAGACGGTCGAGTTATACCCAATATCACGCACCCGTACACTGGCGTGGCATCGATCCCCGGCGAGACCGTTTTAGTGTGTGGGACCTTATAGTTGCAAGGCGTGTTTCAGAGGGATAGTTGACTCCTTCGCGAGACACGAACTCCGAAGGGAGTCTGCTTCTCTCCTACTCGTGGATTAAAGCGCGGGATGGAATTAGCCCAAACGAATAAAAATAAAAACAGAGGGCATGTGCATACCGAAAAGCACGTGCAAACTGAACAATCAATCAGATGTAGTTCAATCAAATTGCACTTTTATAAAAAAAACTCATCCGTGAAGTGGACGGTCTATGCGAAGAAATCACTCCAGAAGAACTAGAACAATTTCTCCGCATTGAATATGCAGATTCGCTGAAGAAAAACTGAAGAATATAGGAAAAAGAAAGAAGATCGATTATCTCAAGCCCGTGAAGGCATTTGAGGCCATGTATATCCAGCCGCTGATATTTTGAGGGCGACGCTTGTGACACAATACAAGAAACGCGAAACCACAATGTGCGAACTTTTAACCCCGAAAAACTCGGCAGATAGTTGGTAGTTGAAGTGATATTTACGTATGATTCGAGATAAGCAAAAAGGGATTATTTCGCTTCAGGAACTATAGAAGCGACATTTTTTTGGCAAATGAATATACCGTAATCCGGACTGAAACAAATTGACTCAGGTGCTTAATTAGGTTCGATGCAGACTTGTCGATCATGTTCTCTCAGAAGAGGGATGCCTGTATATCATCATTGATGTTGGACGAGGCGAACCTCGAGGGGATGGATTTGTATGTGTCACACGGTTTTTCGTCACCTTATCACGGCCCGAACGGGCTCCAGGGGATTAGGAATGTGTGAACGTGGCACGGGGAGGGAGAACCCCCCGCTGTTTCCCCGGAATCGCTCCCGGGCCGTGCCGACTGAATCTCCGACGGGCTCGGTGGGCAAGCCATGCAGGGGCGAAAACGCCCAGGCCTGTCCACGAAGAGAGCACTCGCCGCTCGGGTTACATCTTCGCGTGCTATGAAACTGTTCACCCACTGGGATCACTCCGAGCGAACAGGGATTAATTGCCGCGTCAAGGCATGCAGGCAGTCATCAGTAGAGGGGAAACAAATGAACGCTGATCCGAAGGGTGGCCTTCCTGCAGTGGAATAGGTCGGATCAGTACGCTGTCTTGGGGGAAGCCAGGATCCGCCCGGCTGGCATCAGGTATCGGCAAGAGCTTGCATCATCCACCACTGCTGTGGAATACCGGCGTCAGTGGGCGCGATGAAACAAAAACTGCCACCACAGAGCGCGCGCATGCGTGCCGTGAGAGCTATCAATCTGATTGCTCTGCTTTTGCGGGCTGGGAACCCATATAATTGGGGCTGACACTAACTATCATCACGAAGATTGGGACAGATACGTGGCTCCGAATCCCAGCGGGACATATGTCGTCGATTTCTGCATCGACCAGGCGTATACGATCCTGAACACCGGTGAACCGGCACGTCGGAGCTTAACCATACAAAGAGGGCAGCTCTCAGCGCCCGACGTCACTCTCGCTCGCGGCTGTATAGGCCGAAAATGGCAGGCCAGGCCTGACCCTGACAGCGATCACTTCTTTATCACTTTCGATATCGTGATCGGAGACGCCGAGCCATTGGGGAGCCAAGTGCCTAAACGGTCCTATTACTCATGAGACAGAGCGGATTGGAAATAATTCGGCTGCCGCGTTACAGAGGACTGTAAACAGTTCCCCCAAAAAGGCACCCCTGACCAACAAGCGAAGTTCCTTTCACGGAGCATCGCAAAGGCGACAGCGGAAGTAGTCCCCAAGGGGGCTTCACACATCTCCATCAGCTGGTCTGCAGCCTTAGAGGATGCTACCCGCAAATGTGAAAGGCTATTGAGCCCGTTAAAGGGCGCAACCCCCACCCACCGACGGCAGCTTCTTGCTGCAACGCAAGACAGACCCTCTTGCAACTACCGAGGGCGGCGCGAAATGCGCGGAAACCCTTCCTGAAGCCTGGTAAATCTGCCAGCAAGGTGGAGTCGTACCGGATCATAACGTTTTGGACTTGACGAATCTTCCGAGGATTCGAAAGCCTCCAACTGGCTTTCTCGATTAAGGTGGATGCCTGTGTCGATCACGCGTATGTAGCTATCAAGCAAGAATCAGGTCTTCGAACCCGAGTTTGGTAGAATCTTATTCCAAATAATCCAAAACTTGCTGATTTCCATCTCTCTCTATCCGAAAACGGCTGGAAAAAACGGTTGCGTCCTATCAAGATTGCGATGGCGACCTCATCCTAGCAGTGTTGCTAAAAGCGCCTGTTTTTTCAAACGGGGTTTGCCCTGAAATCTAACGATTGCCCCGGCTAGCCTCTGGGTAGCAGCCTGATGTTCAGCAACGCTGATTGCCGGTTCGATACCCTTAGGTAATCACACTTGAAACCGCAGCGTCATGGGTGAGTTCTTCTATTCCAATAGTACATGCTTATTCGGTCATTGGTGGAAGAATAAAGAGCTTGAATAAACAGCATCAAAAGAGAGACCTTCTAATTAGAGTCCAAATGGTTCGATTTGAAAGAGTCGGGGAATTGACACGAAAAGCCATTCGCGAATTCATGACGAATGAGCGCTCAGAGAGTCTGCACGGGCAACGCTCCGTATTGTGTATTTACTTTCGACGAAATCACATCAACGTGATCCACCGCGACGGTGCACACACTAGAGCCTCGGATAAGGATCATGCCGTGCTGCTTGAAGTATGCGCCGGTGGTCACATGGTTGCCCTGTAGCCCGTCCTTCTGTGAAGACCGCAGAGTTTGAACCTTGAGGCCAGTAATATCTTCCTCGGCATCCAGGAGAAGCAGATTCCCACTATTATCAACAGAAGCGAGGGTGCCGATAAGAACGCGCTCGCCGCATCGTACGTGAACTCGATGGCCAGAATACTTGGACAGCATTTTGTGATTGTATGGGCCTCTGTGAGACACCGTTTTTGTGTGATCCATTATTTTCACATACAAAGGAACAAAAATGGGTCAATTCCATTCGTGACAAAAACACCTCAGGTCTGCAAAGTACACACTTTCATGCGTTTCAATCGCTTTTTGAGTTTCTCTGCGGTGAAATGATCCGGCGAAAAAATCTCCTTTCCGGCGAATTATGCAAAGTTTATCTCGAGAATACTTAGAGAACAGGGCGCCGTCCCCTGCCCAATGAGGACCCAGCTGAAGGGGTGTTCGGAACCCCCCTCAATGATGGAAAGGTGGCGATCTTTTTCAGTTTTTCACGATTCGATTCTTCCTTCACCTTCGGCAGCGACCCTGAACTGGGCGTCGGCTGTACTGCCTGCCTCTCATTCCTTATCCGTTCCTGGCCGACACCATAGCTGCTTCCCCGCTGAGAGAAAGCAGGCGGCTCTGCTGACTTCCCTGTTCTCGATACATTTAGTGGGGAGTCACTTCTTGGGATGTATTTCCTTGGAGCTGCAACAGGGCCGTCGGTGCTATATGACGAATTCCGCCCCTTCGGTACTCCCATTCTTCTTCGCACTCGGAGTACTTCCTTCCAGTACTTCTCTGGATTCTGATTGAAAAGGTTAAGGTCATCCTGGAATGGGCCATCAGCTTTCGAAAAATCTTCCTTCCCTCGACCCTTGGGCTCTTTGTTAATCTCGAAAATTTGCCGGAATTCTTCGGCCTCCTGCGAAAGGCGCTCTTGGGTAGTTCCTTGCAGGATGCCCGCTCTCTTCCACATCATGTAATAGTGACTCAACAGTGGCATATGGCGTACAATGAGCTTTTTCAGAAGCTCGGAGAAGTTCCCCGCCTTTTTGTGGATTATCGTCGTCAGCTTACCCTGGTGAGATCTTTCTATTTCGGTCACAATGCCGTTTGTAAAATTGCCATCAATCGCGAGCAGATCGGCGACCTTTTTCCCAGCGCCCTCTTCGGCGCTTGCATGCTCGCCGTACGAAAGCTGCCCTCTGTATGACACTGTTCCGTATCCCTTGTAATCTATTCTTCGAGTGCGATTGCATACGTACAGGTTCGACAAAGCCTTTGCATCAGTGTCATCCGACAACCCCAGCAGCGCAAAGCACTCGCGCGATTTCACCTTTTCAAACTGTATCGAATCAAAATCAAAGGGTAGTGCGTGAGAGGGCGGTTTAGCAGCGCGCATACGACCATCTTCGGAGGTCACGACGAGGTGCTCGAATTCGCTTTTTCCATCGACCAGTGTGCCGTCAATTGAGTCTGCAATATTGCGAAGCAGTGTCACCAATAGAAAACGGATTTCGTCCCCACTCGGCACCCATGCGCCTTCGGTGTAATCTTTGTATAACGCTTTCATACTACCCATCGCCCCCTTTGTGTGCTTCATGCCTGTTAAGCCGCCGATGCTCACAAACTCCTTCGTGGACATCACGAGTGGATGCGAGAACCTTACAAATTCTCTGAAAAGGTCTTGGTTCTGAACGTTTTCGCGTGTTCTGTATGCGAAGTCCATCGCAGCGGCGTCTCCGAAGTACATGGCGAAGTTGGAAAGGACGTCGCCTAACTGCAGGGCGGCCTTTGTGGCGGTGTCATCCTGCGATTTTCCTTTCGACAAGACATCAAGGAGTGACCGCTGCTTGATAATCCCCCGGGAGCCCTTCGAGGAGTCTTGTGGGCCCTCTTCTCGGCGAATCGATGCCCCATGGTCAGTTGGGTTTCCATTCCATTTGAGTAAGGTCGGCACATGATAGTACGTTTGTTTGTTCTGTGTGGCGTCGACTTTCGAGGGCAAGCAGTCGGAAAGGCTATGCCTGAACTTCTTTTGCACCTGTCCGCTTTCAATCACATAGTGCACATCGGGGGCGTGCCGGAGAATGTAAGCGGCATCGTGGAGTGGAATTTGGCATTCCATCAGCAAATACTTGAGACCTTCAGTGGCAATCCATTTGTTGCTTTTGCGCAGTTCCTTGCAAAGGACCTCCTTTGAGTTTCGAACAGCCTTCAGGAACTGTTTTGGAATGCCCACGTTGATGTACTTGGCAAGCGTCATGGTGAAGTCGTCGATGTGCACCTGCCGGCACCACTTTTCCAAGGCACTGTCGTCCACCTTGAGATTGGCGTTGCCGTCCTGCGCGCTCAGCTTGCCGAATAGCTTTGAGTGAACATACTTGTACTGAATAAAGCCCTCTTGCGCTATGAGATTGGTTTCGCCATCGACGCAATTTCCCTTTGCACTTTCGCTGGCGAGCAGCACTAGCTGCAGATCCCTTTCCACCCACACGTCGGCCTGTGTAGTCGTGCTGGGAAGCACATCGGTTTTGGGCATTGTCAGGGGGGAAAGCCCATCGGGCAGATCTTTGTTGTACGCGTCGATCTCGTTTCGCAGAAAGTGCCCTAGCATACGCAAGAGACCCGAACTCGGCGTTTTCTTATGCCGTGACCAGTCCTCGAGTGCGATCATGGTCTCTTTCATGCGAATGCCTGTCGACCAAATGACCTGGGCCTCACTGAGGTTCTCTTTCGCCAGCTTCTGTTGGAAGAGCGTCAGGACGACGTTTGAGGTGTTCATGTGCTCCTCCGTTTTCGACTCGTATTCTAAAGTATTTGTTGTGCTCTGCTGTGAAGTCGGGGAGAACCCGGTCGGACCGACGCCGAAGCCTTTCTCCAGATGATCCGTTATATACTTGAAGCGTTCACCTATTCCCGCAGCGCCGAGTGCTGGTATACGTCCGCCGAACGGCAGCGAGTTGTGGTTGATGAACCTCTGCTCGACCTGCCGTTTTTTGCCTTCAACAAAGTTCATGTGTTCCCAATACGGGAACACATTCCACCAGTCTTCTCCAATCGTGAAAGACGCCAACTCCGAGGTGCGTTTGTAATAATTGCCTGGACGTGTGGCAGAGATGTCTCGAATGCCCTGCTCAATCGCCCGAACCTCGAGGTCGCTCGGCTCAACAACAGTGTTCCATCCACGTGTCAGTTCCCTTCGGTCAACAGTCGGCAGACCAGATGTGTATGCGCTTTCCCACTTCCCTCCGAAATTTGGTGCGTTCTCATATACTTCTGGTACAACCTGAAATGATTTGGGATTGGCGTAGAACTGCTTTGATCGCAATCGGTCGTGGTATTCCTTTGTGACGAAGTCGTTATTTTCGTTGTGCTGTGTGTAGCCGAATATCTTGCGCTTCGGTGTCATTCGGTCAGATATGAGTGGGGCGAGCGGTTGTGACTTCCACGGGGCCTCCAGCGCATCTTGCAGCTCTTGTTCGGCCCAGTTGTTTCGGAACGGAATCTTCCATGAGAATGGCTCCGGCGGGGACACGCGTCTCGTGTCGACGACTGAAAGCGACTTGTCTACAACGAACTCACCGAGGGGGGACGCGACTCCTTCCTCAGGCAAAGTCTGAATCCACAACTGTGCATCGCGTACGCCGACAACTCGAGCTGTGAATTCTTCACGACACAATCGGTGTTTTTCTATCGCTGGATGAAGAGCCGCATTTTCTTTCAAAGGCGTCCAATTATGCGCTTTGATGTATGCCGTAACTTCATTCAGTGTTTGGCCAATCTCCAATATTTCTTTGGTATCGGTCACCCCAACGAGATGGAAACTTTTGGTGTCGACTCCAACTATCAACAGGCTGGAGGATGATTTGGCGCTGGAAAACTTGGAGCCATACTGAAAACCGAACTGCGCACACATGGTGCTCGTTATGTTCATCTTTCTGCTCGCAAGAAATGGGACATCGGTTGGGTCTTCAAAAGTATATCGCTCAAAGCGGATGACGTTACCGTGACGGATGTTGTGAACGTCTTTCGCGAGACATCGTTGGTGAATTGCCGCGTTAATGTGAATGTCACCGCGTTCATACCACCGCCAGGCATGCTCGTCTGGAAAGGAGAATGGCTCCCGCAATTCCTTCTTCTCGCGCGCGTTATCTATTTCCACTTCTTTCCAATACTCCTCAGTGGGGATTTGTTTCACTTTGTTCTCGTAGAAATGCACAAGTCTGAGGTTCTTCTTGCTGTCTCTCTTCGATTTCTCAATGTAAGCGAAATCAGGGAGGCGCCTTGAGTTGAGAAAGGATTTCTCAATTCCCTCTTTCACTTCGCGCCAGTTGGTGATTCTTTGCGAATTGGGCGTTTTCTTATCCAAGTAGCTATATTCTTTGAGCTCATTCATATTGAGATCCCATCCGACTGGCGGAATCCGAACGACCCCCTCCTCACGTTGCTCCCTGCGGAAACGATCCATCTCCATATCAAGGCGCAGCTTTTTCACACTCTGCTGCGGGGTCATCAGAGATAAACCGGAGTATGGGTTGGATGTCACGTCTCTGCGCGTGTCATTGGCATTGTGTGTCAGGAGAATTGGATGACTCGTCTTATCCATCAAATCCTCGTATGACTTCATCATCGCCTGTGATACCGTGACGACACCCAGCTGATACTCCATTGACCCACGCAGCTTAGTTAAGAAAGTGTTCGCTCTGCCCCTTTGGTATGTGACTTCATACACCCGCATGAGGGCTTCGGCCTGGCGCTGTGTGTGATAGGTGCTTCCGAATATGGGATGCTCGGTCGACTTGGTGAACAGAGCCTCCGCGCGATTCGCAACAACTTCATTCCACTCTTTGCTCCACAGCTGGTGCGGATTCCAAATGCCTTGGTATTTGTGGTATGGAGTAAACCGGATGCCCTGTCCGCAAAAGCGTGTTGTCTCGTATGGCTGACTGCACCTCGGGCAGTAGTCATAGTGCACCTTGTTCGCCTCCATTTCAATAAATAGTGCGAACAGATCGCTCAGCTTTTTTGGACAGCTGTTTTTTATCTGATGAACCAAGCTGGTGTCACAAGTAAACTCCTCGACAGATTTTTCAAACTCGAGGAAGTACTGCGAAACCACAGCGACGTTTCGATAGAATTCACCCAGCTGAATGTCGCGTGGAATTCCACCCTCGTCGGTCGATGTCCAACGACCAACACCATGGTAGTGCCGCTGAACGAGCAGTTCAAGTCGCTTCCACCAGTGACTTATGTACTCTATGTGAATTGCTTTCGACGGATGGCTTCGTTCGTAGAAGCTATGTGAGTCGTACAGCCTGGCGCTCCAGAAAGATTCATCCACGATGTTGACCGCATTTTGAGGGAGCAAACCTCTGTAAACGGGAGAATTGTTGCATTCCCATTCGGTCAGCTCAGACCCCTCTCGTCGGTACCTGTACGTCCAGTCCGTCTGACTATGGGAAAGCCCGAGGAGCTGATTCATTTCCTGAAACGGCAAGGAAGAGTGCATGAGATGGCTGCTAGCAAGATCCTTCGTTGAGTCATAGTTGATGGAGTTCGCCGCGAGAATGTGTTTGCTGTTTACCGTTTGATACGGTACTCCCGTCTTCTGAAAGTGGTCGCTATTCCAGCGAGGGGAGCATGTCTCTGGGAAGCTGTGCCGAAGGTGTTGGCCCTTTGGAAACACAGTATAGACTCTGAGTTCACAGGTGGAGCGCATATGATCAGTACACTAACTGCTTACCACAGGAGCTATCATGTAAGTTGAATATGAATATTTTAGTGACTGGACGTAAAAGGCGTGATTTATTATCGCCCCAGGGTAATAGGAGTGAGAGTTCATGATAATTCAATTGTAAGGCTTTCACAAAATAACGTCATGGTCATCAGAAACTTTCTGATCATTTGTGAGCGTGTTGTCAAACAAGACGGGGCGGGATGGGATTTCACAGCTTTCCCCAGGTAGAAGCGCACCTCCGCCTCCATGCTCCGCCGAGCACTCCTTCAGAGACGCGAAAATGGCCTCGCTTTCGTCCAGACAGCTTTCTTCTTCTTCCGATTGCGGGGCGACATAATGCTTCTCGCACTTGGCACAGAGCGCAGAACTTTCTGAGCATTCTTGGCACAGCTTCTGATAGGCCAACTCGATGTTTCGAAGTCGACATTTATGACATTGCGCGAAATCACGAAGCTTTTTATACTTCCCGTAATCAACCTTCCAGAGGATGCATTGCACGCATCTCTCACAGCAATTTCGAATAACATCCGGCTTGGAGATGTTCTTTGGATTGTACCTGTCCGGATCAAACTTTTTCTTGTTGAGAAAGTGCTGACGGGGCCCTTTGTGGATGTTGTGTTTGTGAACCTCTTTGGACATGCAGCTTCAGAATTACGCTCGAGTGAACATGTTCGTCAAAGGTAGAAAAGAAAGACAAAGTTGGAAATGCGTGCACAGCGGCGAAGTGGACAATCGAGCACACTAGACGCGAATATTCAGAAACTCATTGCGGAGGGCGACCTATATTGCCATATCCCATTTCCATCAGCCCTCGCCGCTTTCTCGATTGCAGAGTGGTCCTGAAGCCTTTTCCGCAGCGATGCGCATTTCAATTCATAAAGATCATGGTCTAGTATGGCGAACCCCTCCCGCAGTAGGTACTCCGAGGCGCTCTCCTTACCGGGCTCTGAAAAAATCGAAAAATATCGAGTACCGTTGAGGATGTACTCTGTGCGTGCGAAAAGGGAAGGGACACTGCAATATTCACGGAATAGAAACTCCGCTTCCTGTTCAAATTGCTCGGGAATACACTGGATGAAAGCAAGTCTCCCTTCACATGCCAGCGCGGGTGTCTCTTGAAGCAGTGCGTCATCTACCATTTTGCGAAGATCAACGGCCGTTCTCCTTTCTCCATTGCCATAATCGATAAAGCGGACATCACACTCGTCCAGACAAATCTTCTTGACGATCGCACGATACCAACGACTATCCAGAGAATAGCGTGCGAGAACAATTTCATTTGCTTTGACCGAGTTATACAGCCGATGATCCTCCTCGTACAATTCAAGCTTCTGTTCAACCATGTCGCGTTTCGTCAGCGTTTGAGAGTCTAATGTGCAGACGTAAAATAGATGCGCACTTTCAATTTCAGTTAGCATGACGGGGAAAATATCCGATGAGGGAACCAGTCCCATGCATGACTCTTCCCCACCGGCGTTTCCTGACTGCGCTGCTATTTGTGGAACCAAGTTCCGAGATTTCATGCTAAGCTTTTCCGCTTCACGAACCAGGTCTTCATACTTTCCCTTGAACATTTCGGACAGTTTTGCCAGCCCATTCTGCATAAGAATAACGGCGTAGTTTTCATCATAGAGGAAAATGCTTCCAACGAAATTGCCATACTTGTCGATACCCTGCACCTCAATGTCCACATCGTGGCCCTGGATATTGCACAATGCGAACATGAACGCATCGTCGGTTGCTATCCCAGCGTCTTTATCATGTGTTTCTTGATGCGTCACTATGCCTGCAATTTTGAAGTTCATAAATGCCTTGATTTTTTCAACGTACAGCTTGAAATGGGTCGGGGAAAGTACACTCTCCACATAGGCGGAAAGCCGAGTCCCGCCAGTCAAGCTTTTCCCCCGAAGCAATCCCAAGAAGTGTTTCGCACGCTTGTCAGACAGCTTCGAAAGCTCCAAAACGCTATGGTCCTCCAGAATAGCTCCTGGATTATGCAGTCCGATTTTTGCCTTCCTGGCTTTTTGCTCACACGCGCGAAGTAAGTCGACATTCTCTGCGTTGTTTCTTAGCGATACTCTGGCGCTCGCCAGCCCCATGCTTACGAGCATTGCGCCAACATTTTGCCCGTCTTCCTTCAACTTGATGGTCGCATAGACATGAACTTCTCCGTCGGGGCCGGTGTTCGACCGAGTATAATCAACCTTCACTCGAACAGTTTTGCCGATGACAAGCTTACGAAGAAACTCCCGCCCCTCCCAAGTGTAGTAGTCATAAACGATTTCAGATTCCATGCCATCGCCATGCATCACTTTCTTATAGCTGCGGCTGGCACGAACATTTGCTATGGTCACTTTGGTGGTCTTACAGTCTCGGAGAAGTATAACAGTGTCACCGGAAATAACTTGAATAATGAGCGCATCAAACTCTTTCTTCGTATCTGACTGCGATACGCTCCTCTCTCTATCGATGCCCGCCAGTGCAACGTCATCCCACACTCCTAAACACTCCCGCTGTGCTTTCTTTTCAGCGGCGATAAGCTTTTCACCAAAAGATGTTTTATTGAGGGAATTGGAGATTTTCGCGTATCCATGCGAGAGCAGCTCTTCTGAAAAAACGTTCTTCCCACTGACGACGCTACCGAGAAATTGCTTTTGCTGCAGCACATCTTCCAACACGAGGGTGACTGTTCTGTGCAAGAGGTTCACTTCTGTGTGAAACTTTGCTTTGTGGGCAATGGAATCAGGTGCCGAGTCCTTCAGTGGTGGTACGAAAATCCCACTGAAGTGAACAACGATTAACTGATTGCTTTCTAAAATCATGCATAAAATCGATGAGCCACTCAAAACTCTCTCAACAAGTACTCGTATTTGCTTCTCTTTGTGTAAGGAGAACAGAGCTGCAGCGTCCGCCGGCGGGTGCGCTTGCACGTTTCGTACGTAAGTCGATGCATCAGGGCTAAAAATACCATGTTCTTGTTTCTTCGCCTGCGTCTGTGCTTCCAAAAGAAGCTCTTGATACTTTCCCAGCCCTTTCTTGTGGACCACTGTGCACATTCCTTTGCACGCCAGGGAGACCCCAATGTCCTCGTGCTCGTTCAGTAGAAGTCGGCCCGATTCTCTATGTAATGCTTCGATTTTATCATCATGGATGAAGACCACCCGCTTACCTATTATGCTCCTTCGAACATACTCCCGAGCCTGATACGCGAATGGCTCATCCGCAACAAGTTCCTGGTTGTGATTCATATGCGCCACCTTCGGTGCGGAAATGCAGCTCAGAATGATGGTTTTGAGCTTCGGGGGAAACTGATTAGATGAAATCAGGGTAATTCTATCGGCCTGCTCGACTGAGTAGACGCGGAAGACTTCCGGGGAGTTGCCCACTGACATTGAATAAGGTGAGGTAACAAGAGCTATTTAACAGAGTTGTGACAATGCAATCGAAATATAGCTATCGAATAGTTGCATCAAACACTCGGGACACATGATGCGAGTATAGCCACATCAACTCAAAAGAATGTTTTGTCACAGTGAAGCGGCATTTCGACCATCGACGACTAAAATAATGCAAAGCAAGCACCGCGCGTCTCACAATGATAGAATGATATTGCTCGTAACTCCGACCAGGGTGATTTATGCAGTATAAGCTACGTTTTTGCCACAAACAGAGTGTGGATAATCGAGTTGGGTTCTTTCATACAGCCTCTTCTAGCACTCATCAGCATATGCTGTGAAATTCCGTGAATTCAGCGCCTTGAAACGAATCGAGTGAAACAACCTTTGCATAGCTTTACTAGACTACCGCATTAACAGAATCCGTATTGAAGCCTGGCGATATTCCAGAGTACGTATCCCACGGTATCGGAGTAACTCGAAGTGGATCAAGTGTACATAATTCTCCACAACTGACGATTTCAAAATCCCTGCGTGGTAAGCTTCCATGACTAGTGCCAACAAAGGATATTCGTTCGATCACTTCATATCCTCCAAGTACAATCCCGAAAACCTGCGGAGCATGCTTCGAGACAGTCATGTGGAAGCAGAAGTTACCACTTTGTCTTGCGCGAGTGAAAGGAACAGATGACACAGCACCTCTCCATGATCCTCCTGAAGAGAAATCTTCCCGAGGTAGAGAGCATGAATCAAAGTCGGGTACATTCGTTTGTGCCGACTGGCCATCTCCGAACAAAACGGCAACTCCTGGAAGAGTAGAGCCGACAGTTTGTCCGCGAAAGGAATTATTATTTGCCAACCCACAACACATCCTGTGGAAATATTCACAGTAAATAGGGCAAACGTGCGTGAGTAAGCCTATCGTAATTCTCCGGGGCTCAGTGCCGTTCTCCGAAACATCTAGGTATACCACGGCACCAATCTTGAGCTCCTTTGGCATTGTATCACGTCCTCGGATTTTGTTCTCCGCTGCGATGGTGACGGAGTATGCAACAACAAAAAACAGCAAGCAAGAAAAGGCAAACACCGCGTGACTGAGAAATTTTAAATTCCTCAGTCTTTGGGCTCGCTCTTCGGTCCATGCAGTGGTAATCAGTTCGATTGCACTCGGGGCGACCTGAGGGGCAATAAACTCCTCTATAAGACTGAGTGGCAAAAATCTCAGAGGAACAACGGACCAATCCTCAGGAGCTTGAGTGATTTCATCTTTCCGAAGAAGCGCTTTTTCACCCTCTTTACTGTTCTTGTGGTATGAGAAAAAGGGCGTTACCCTGCGCTTCTGATAGAGGAATGTAGTGGACAGCCAAAGTTGTGTATGTGTCCCTCGAAGTGATGCTATTTGTGACAAACGCATGAAAAATATAAAAAGACATTCTAAATAGTAAAAAGTACCTAGTCGACCTTGCGACGATGTCTACAGTTTCTTTTTTCAAATTACACGGGAAACTTTTGATAAGATTGACACTCATGGGCATTTTCTTGCAATCATTCTTTGAATTCCTTGTTCTTCGACGTCCTTTCGCGAAATTCGCAGTTCAGCAAATCCTGGAACTGAACTCGCTAATGCTGCGCCGAGCCAAGCAGATTCTGATCTATGCTGTGAAGAAATTACGCAAGTCTTGTTGAATTTCCTTTCAGCGGCTGCTGATATATCCTCTCCCAAAGTAGTAGACCCTAGTTGGCTCTTTAGGCGCTGATTAAAGTGTTTGATAAATGATATTCCACCACCACAAGTCATTACCGTATGCCGAACATGTTCTTGCAGATGGTCGTCCAGAGAGGAGCATGTGTCCTCAATCATGGAAGGAAAATGAGTTCCATGAAACATGTCGCTGATGTGTTTGCCCTGAGTCTTTCTATGAAATAGCTCCGTCAAGTTTGAAAACACTTCTGAGCCTTCTCTTCGACCATCGTCTTTCACCAGGAGTGGTTCGGTTAACAAAAACCTTTCCACTCCTGCCTGAACTATGTGACCATCAGGTAGTTCATACTCTTTCAGCGTATTACCGCGCAACTCATCACCAAGCTCATCGAAACTACAACTCACTTCAGAAAACTGTCTCTTGAATTGCTGAAGAAGAAGATCATCTAAATAGCTTATTCTCGTGTAGTCTGTTGTGTACCCATCAGATTGTTTCATCGAAATGAACTGCTGGCACCTTTGAACTGTTTCAGGAAACAAAAGTTTGATAAGACGTGAAGTGTCGAATCCACCGAACTCGGATTTTTTCGCAGTTCGTGAAAACGAGTAGCCTTCCCAAACTGCAGTGCATGTAGTGATGCTACCCCCAGAGTCTAGCACAAGGCCCGAAGGTTTTCCCAATGAAAACAAATGTGCTGAAGGAGCTTGGATAAAAGCAATTGATTCATGGGACGTTTCCGAAAAAAGTATTGACAACAATTCGCATTTCTTGGATTCGCTATAATGGCGAGGAGGAATCACAACAAGTGGAGGTGAGTAGTTGACAGGTACAGTCGAGCGTGTATTGGAGTGTATATCTGAGTTAGTACAGTGAACCAGAGAGCATGATGATTCGGCAGTATTTACAAAGTCTGCAAGGGCTAGGCAATCATCGCTTAGCGTATCCTCTATAAGGTCCTGATCCATGAGATCTTGGGTTACTTTACCTTCAAGGAATTGTTTATTCATGACTCCTTGGCTGGTTGATAACAATGGTGGGAAAGAAAGTCGAGGCTGTGGGTAGCTATTATACCCGATTCGGATGCGACCTGATCCTAGATCTGCAACTATTGCAAGGGCGTAGCCATCAGAAGTTAAACATTCACCATTGGACATTCGAAACAAAACGAAGCAAACGTTCAAAGTACAGCGTCCGTATCTACAAACGTTTCTCACAAATGAAGTATATTCGTCTCGCTATCGAGAATCTGGGGTTGCAGTCGTAAGATAATCTCGCAATGCTCTCGCATCATTGGGAACAGCAGTAAAATCTGCGTTCTTCTCTAGTTCCTTTTTCGCAGAGTCATCGAATTCCCCTCCTTCAACTCCACACATGTATTTTATGGAACGAATGTTCTCGAAATTATGAGAAGTAGCCAACCTTCCCCCAGATGGAAAGAATGCTTCTACAGGTATGTCGTCTAGTTCGTTAGACTTTGAGAGCAGATATTCTTGATTCGAGAGTCTCTTTATTGATGAATACAGCTTTTCTTCGTTGTAGCTCGAGCCGCTGCCGCGCATCCACTTAAGGTATGTCTTCGAAGGATGGACCTTCAAGGGGTGGTACATCCTAGGTCGTATGAGGCGCTCATAGCATTTCTTGCATTGTAAAGTTTGCTTTTGTTCATCGAGTGCAACTTCATCTGCAAGTATATTTCGTTTCTCGCAGTACGAACATTTGAATCTCACTGTTTGATCAAGCTGAAAAAGGACGTGAGATGATCCGGATGGATTACAGTTTGCAGGTAATGGTTTTCTTTTCTTGCGCAGAGCCTGCAACCTTGACGCGCTAACTATTGAAACATTTTCCTCCTCAACGGAGGGGAAACTCGCTTGCGGGCTAGCTTTACTTCGTTTCATATCCTACCTTTCTCCGTACTCATAAGTAATTAGATCAACACAAGTCAAAGAAAGATGACGTTATTTCTGCAAAGTAAAGAGCCCAGCTTTTGAAGCTAGAGAAATGTACCTGTAAACTATCTTCCAGATAAATTCCAGTTTTTTATTGGTGTGGAATCGCTTAATTCTACAATGAATCCGGGAACGTTATCACTGGAAAAAAAAATTAGAAAAGACAATGTGAAGATCTTGGAAGACAGGCATAGAAGCGTCAAGCTGGAGGAATTTACTATTAGCTCCACAAGTATCGAGAGGAATGTTCCTTTGCCATAAATCTAGCAAATATAGTTATCTTTCTACAGTATCGAAAGAATGGCAGTGTGTATGCGAGCAAGGAATTTTTGCCTTGGTGATGTTCTCATTACGAGCTGCTTCTATTGTTCGCGTAGGGCACTTGGCGTCCGCACATTCGCAGGCGATCTCTTAGGCATGTTCCACAACAATTCTGTAAAGAATGACCCTCAGGAAGTGAACAATCTCAAAATGGCTAGAAAGCATATCCCAGAAGCTGTTGAGGAAGTAGAGATCAGTAAAAAAATTGAGTCGAATATGCGAAGTAAGATTTCAACTATTCGCTGCGTCTTACAAGAGCTAGGAAAGGGCGAAAGCTCAAAAAGTTCATGGGGACACATGAAGGATTTCCTGTGCATGCTAGGTATAGATTCACGAATAATCCATGAGAAACCGTTAATGCATCTCATGGATTCCTTCAACAAGCAGAATAAGACTGAGAACACAATTCTCGCAAAGCTAACAATTAATGTGTATGAGGTACTTGCCATCCTTGAAGAAAATCCCCTGATTGCTTCGAAACACGATACCAATAATGAGTGCAGCGGTATTGATTCTTCCAAACTGACTGCCTATAATTCGAGTATCGTGAAGGTGTTGTGCGCATTAGGAATATCTGCCTACGATCTTGATATGCAAACTGAGGCCCAATCGACGTTCGATTTTGCCAAGAAGTTCTGTAAAAATCCCATGCAAGTTGGAGGAATTTTGTGTCTCGAGGCTTCGATGCTGAATAAAGCCAAGAGGTTTAATACTGCATGCTCTGTTGCAAGGGAGGCTATTAGGAAAAGTAATCATACGAATTGCATGGCGTACTATCATGCTGCGCACGCACTCGCTTCCATGGGAAGTACTTCTGAAGCACTCAATACTATTGATTCCGGGCTGAGTGTAATTAAGGATAGTCGTCGAAATGATTTGATTAATCTTAAAGAGAAGCTCATGGCAGACCGGCAGTAATGCGAACTTTCGCATAGCTGCTTGTAGTTGAATCTGGCCGCATAGCGCTAAATATGTCTGCTGGAAAAGCTCACTAAGCCGAGTAGTGAACGCTAAAATTTGAGATTTTCGTTTACTTAGCCCAACTTTGCTTTACGCTACACCTCAGATTATCATGAAAAAATCTGCAATCGGCATAAAGAAAGAGCGTGTTCTCCTGCTATATCGTCATTGGCTCAAGTTAGCAGTGCAAATACCCAAAAGCATTCTAGTTCATTTAAATGAGGGTCTGCAAATGAATGAAAAAATGCTTTTTATAATAAGGCAAAGATTTCGCGAAGGTGCAGCAGTCAGAGATCCTCGTAAGATTCGTGTACTCTTCCAAGAAGGAGAAAGGTCACTGACAATGATGCATAACCTCAGTACAAATAAAGCCTTGCGTGAATTTCCACAGCGAACGCGGCCTCCTATCAATTACTTTTCCACTACGCCCCTGCGGTATTTGATGTGGGAAAACCTCAAGGCATTCAGTAAAGAGTTCTTCTACAATTACCTGAAGAAAAGGTGGTAGTAAGTCTCTTACGCAGATAATGTCACCGAGGTAGACTCTGCGGGGCAATTGTCCTCTCTGATCAGTCAGAGCTTCAAAGCTAAAGTCGGACCCCTTAGAGTGACGATATGACCACTTCCAAGGAGATCTTCACTTGTACATGCTCTTCGTCAGTATCATACTAAAGAATCTGCTGCTCGTAACACAACCATCCTCTTTAGCATATCACTAGGATCTCTCTTTACGTGAAAATGGTGTTCAGTAGGTGATTGTCTCGATTCTGACAATGACGTATAAAATATAGCCAGTTTTTATTTTTTTCCCGTCTAGAATAGAATAACGATTTTTCATGAGTGAAGAAGTTGTCCCTCACCGCGACCCGGCCACCCGTAAACCAAAGTCGAAAGTACTGCTTATACTTGGCTACATAGGAACTGACTATCATGGTTCAGCGTCGAATGCTGATGTCGATCATCCAACAGTCGAAGATACATTACTCGAGGCATTGCATACAATGAAACTCATTGATCAAACCGCTGGACAAGATAACTGGACTACAAAGCTTGCATTTCAAAGAGCATCAAGAACTGACAAAGGCGTTCATGCACTCAGCAATGCGGTAAGTGTAAATCTACATTGTGAAGCCAAAGACTTGCACAAATTGCCTGCGCAAATTCATCATTTTCTCCCTGAAAAGATTCGCATTTTCTGTGCATTGCCTGTGATATCGTCATTCAACAGCTACAGACTATGCACTGGAAGGAAGTACAATTACTACCTCCCCTTATATTCATTGCTTGGACCCACTAAGCATCTCGCATTTGCAGAGCATATCAAAAGCTTGCAGGAGCTTGACATGCCCCTAGGAGTAAACACGCTTTGTGGAGAGTCCACATTTTGCGCAGAAAAATACCGCTGCATAGAAAATTTTATGCCAGACAAGTGTGAGCTCGATTCGCTTTTGGAGAAAGTCAATGCTCTTTTCAGCAAGTTCTGCGGAACGCATTCTTTTCATAACTTTACCCGAAAGTGCGATGCCGCTCAAGCTAGCAACTACAGATACATCATCGAAATGAAAATCAAGTCATTCAATATCGATGAAGTGGATTACCTCGCCGTTCATATTCATGGTCAAAGTTTCATGCTAAATCAAATACGCAAAATGGTCGGATCTGCAATTTGTGCAGTAAATGAAGGGCTTTCTGACAGCTTCTTTGAATCCTTGTTGAATAAGAATGTCCAGAAATATATTCCCATGTTACCAGCTAATGGTCTTGTCTTGGAAAGTCTGGACTTTCATGGCTACAACTCAAAGCTTGATAGAATACAGCCTTTCGGCAACGCGAAGGATAAGCCAAAGATTGATCTTTCACCATTCAGAGATGAGATGGACGAATTCGCAAGGCGTGTACAACGCCAAATCCTTGAGGTAGAGCAAACGCAAAGACCCATGGCATACTGGCTTGGTAATACAATGTTGTCGAGCAGTGGTGCTCAATGATGTTAAACACCAATCTACCCAAAGGGAATTCCAAACTCCGGCAAATGTTTAATCAGTTTGTTGAAATTAGTAAAATATTCACATGATTCCCTTCTTGGAAAGGAAATCTCACCTGATTTCCCGCAAAGCAGAAGACAGCGCAGATGACGGGATGGCTCCACAGAAGCTTGCGATTCGAGCAGCAATCCTTGAACTTTTTAATAGGATTCAGAGAGCTGACGAGAATTTTTGTCCAAAGCAGAAGCTAGTTGTCGATCCCCATCTCGGAATCGAGCAGATCTGGGCACAGGTTCAACCGTTTTTATCTCAAAACAAGGAAGAAACATCGCCATTGCTCAGAGATATTGAACAGCAGAGCATAGAGAACGAGCCACCGAGTGTTGAGATATCTAGCGAGGATGAGGGCGAAACCCGAGTTTCAAGAAACAAAAAGGATGTACATGGGTGCACTGATCAAGAATCTGTAAGCCAGTTTGAACGTATGGAAACAAAAGGCTTAGGTATAAGGAAAGCTTTTAACGACGATGAAAGCGAAAGTCTTAGTCCCGTAGAAAGAGGTTCGAAGCAAGAACTTACCCAAGATGAGATTGCCAATGTCAAAAAAACTGCTTCTTCCGCCATGGTTCAGGATCAAGAAATTGATATTTTGACAAAAAAGCCTTGGAATCTTACGGGGGAATCCAGTGCGAGGCATAGAATGCGCAACAGTCTCGTGGAGCAAGATTTTCAAATTGACTACGCCCTCAAGACAGCGCCGAAGCCTACTGAGGAATCCACAAAGAATCTAGAAGACCTAATAAAAGAGCGTATCAAAGGCAAATCGTTTGATGATCCTTACCGGAAGCAGCATTTCTCGTTACCCAATGACCTCATAAGATCATCGCAATCGGACCACGGAGCATCGCAGAAAAACAGAAAATCTTTGACTGAACTCTATGATAGTTCGCTCAATGAAGTGCAAGCGAACACCCAAGAGTCTCAGGATGAGCTTAAATGTCTCAATATGTGGAAGGAGCTACTTGGGTACCTGGATACGTTATCATCTTGCACGGCAACCTATAACCCTTTTGTTGAAACTTTGCATGACCAACCACAAGTGAAGATTGATATAGGAATCTCCAAGGGAAAATTAAATCAAAGTATGGAATCTCCTCCGAGTAATCGTGATGAAAAGTCAACGACACAAGAAATTCAATTCCGTGATACACGCAAAACGAAGTGAGAAAATGCGGCCGAATGCTCTCCTGCCATGGAAATATCTCGTTTACTTCATGGAATTTTCAACTCATTTCCCTTGTTGAAATCACTGAAATATATGGATAGCATATCCGCTTTGATCAAAAACCGGAAGCCGAATCCGCCGGAATTTCCGCATCTGTTCAAGTTGTAATCCGTTTGTATATCTCGCTTGAATAATTATTGATGTCAGCCACAGATACATTCAACACTGAATATCACACTGCGGCAGTCTCAGTGGAGAGAAGCCAGACGAGCAGTCCAGACTGTGTGAGCTTGTACATTGGAAATATACCGAAGGGTAAAAATTGCACAGCTGACATTCTGAGTATTCTGGCACCATTTGTTCATCAGTTTTATCGAATCATTTTTCACACCGGGCATGCTTTTCTTCATTGTCAAATAAAGCCCGGTTGCACGATAGACCAACTCACCACTGCAGGTAGCGGCGAGTCTATACGGGATATCGACGGTACGCTGAGTGCTATACGAGTTTCCGTATCCAACTCCCCATCGCGTGGGTCAGCAAACCAAATAGAAGATAAAAGGTCGGTATATCTCTATCCCATTCCACCAAGAACACCACGAGAGAAGATTCATCGCTTCATTCTTGATCAATGCAACACAGAGGCGGTGTACATCGACCGACTTGATGATTGCTCATGTGCCCGTGTTTCTTTCAGTTCAGCTGAATTTGCCAGCTTTGTCCTGTCAGCCGTTGATGGAGCTCTTTTCTTGCAGAACAAGCTCATCGCCACTCACATGCCCCCTACATGGAGTAAGCACAACACGTCACACGCCGATAGAAAGCCCTTCGAGCACAAACGACCCCACGACGAGCAAGAGTATGTGGAGCGAAGTACGGACAGACATGAAAAGGCCCTGAAAAGCAGCAAACAGATAGAATCTTTCCACATTTCCGGGTTCGCAAGTCCAGACTACTCGTACACAAATGATATTTTGTTGCTTTTCGAGCCTTATGTCAGGCGATTCCTAAAGTTGCGATATCGACAAGTCGGTTATGCCTTCCTCGATGTTGAGCTTCCCGAGTCGGTAGACTCAAAACGGGTGATCTCTCACCTTCATGGAAGGCGCTTTGGTCCGAACAAAGCCGATACCATACAAGTGCATGCAGCGGCACCTCCGTCCGGTGGACTCCTTGCAGAGATAACCCATCGGGGATACATTGTATACGCTTACGGAATATCAAATAGTGATCGAGTAGTGGACTGGTGGGCCGCTCTCAAGGCGAACGGATATACTGGAAGTGAGCCAACAGTGAGATTCATCAAGGAACATCTCTGCTTTGAGCTTGCATTTTCCAGCTCGACGGACGCTGAAGAGGCAGAGTACCAGCTAAATCGCAAACATCTCGCGAAAGAAGTACAGTCCATTGTCACACAGATGAACCCCGGCGGCTATCCTTACATTCCACATAAATCCAGATCTAGCGAATCAGCTCCCCATCGTAGCACGAGTTTAGCTGCTCGTCAGGATGTACCAAATGTAAACCCTGTCGTAGCTATAAAGTTCGCAGAGCTTAGCCATGAAGACTATAGCTTTAGCGCAGATATTATCCGTGTACTTCAGCCATATACGTTGCAGTTTCTGAAAATTACGAGGTGTCTATCGACAGTGATTGTGGAGGTTGTTTTGAATCCGGGTATCACTGAGGAGACCGTTGGAGCCGCGCTTCGGGGAATGTCGTTAAACGAATTTCAGGGAAAATGTGACGTTTCCATCGAGAAAAGCAACTCCTCGTCGCAGTACAGAGATAACGAAACTGTCCTCTATCTTTACCCCCTTCACGAAAAAATTACCCTCCCAGATCTGCACAAGTTTTTGTCTACGCACAAGTGCCACCCCCAGCATGCCCTCATCGATATCCATCAGCATTGTGCAGTACTTGTAATGCACTCGCTGGAGGATTCATCGGAAGCCATACAAAGCCTACATGGAAATTTTTGGAGCGCAATTCGAAACCCAGTTGTGTGCACCCATATGCACCCGTAATTACTGCCATCAAATGACTCTATTACTATAGTGTTTCTTCGGTTTTAGTCATGGTTGTTATCTCAAACAGAGTTATCATGGAATTGCAGAACGGATCAAATTTTGTATATAGCTCAATGCAGATAGCTCATGTTAACGGTATCATAATCATTGAAGGGATCATTAACACACTATTGAAACGACCACGAATGGGAATTATAGGCACATTTGCACCTACAGATCTTTTTTGATGGACTGCGTTGCCTCGTAGTTGACCGGTGGGCAGATTAGAGATTCGGCACGAGTGGACCATGTAGATTGGTTTGAAGACTGGTGCTGTCTATTTTCCACATTTTCAAACTAGCGCCGTAGTTTCTATATTTTCACTCATCCAAATATTTGCACAAATTCATAATCATGCAATAGATATGTCCGAAGTGATTAAGACGACGTTGGCACTGGAAATTGTGTCTGCGCATTTTGGGAGCGAAATTGGAAGCTTTGCGAAGTTCATCACTGAAAAAATAGTTCCAGTGTCTATTCATGAGGTGTTGTCATCCAGCGAGTTCAGCAAAGAGTTTTCCATTTCATCTATGGGCACTCTTTTCCAGCACAACCTATTGCGTATACACGAAAAACAAGAGGCGAGAAAAATAGAATTTAGTTCCATCAGAGCGATCTTCCGCTTACTCTTCCCCTGGTTCCTACAGGTATTTGAACATCATTACGGAAAACTCGGTGCCGAGATAGCTACGCTTTTTATGACACAAGGGCGGATGAGCGAAATGGGCTTTCGAGCACAGCTCACGTCGGCCTCTCATAGCAGATCGGATGAGTGGAAAAAGTCCATGTATGATGCATTCCGGAGTATCATCGAAGCGGAAAAGCCTTTCATCGTATCAGTGGTCGCAGCTTCCCCCTGGGATGCTATAAAAGATGATGCTGACCCTGCGATCCTACCAGAAGATGGTCCAGCGTCCAAACGACCCAAGAGTGACAATCACATAGACCAAATCGCAAGTAAAGATTTGGTGTATACGATAGATATTACCCAAATACTCTTTCACCTCAGATCATCAGAGTTGCTGTCATACTTAAAAGCCAAGTTTACAGACGACTTAGTCCCAGAAATACATAAGGCGCTTTTGCAGCATGATCATCCAGAAATTACCGAAGTGGAAAGCGCAAGTCGCTTTCGCCCATTCAAGCAGATTACAACTCCTCTATCGGTTGCTGCTCTTTCGAATGCTTTGGAGAAAGGAAATGTTAAAATTGAGATTCTGCTTAGCAGTCTCGATTTGGAAGTTTCAGGTGGTTATATGAAGAAAGTGCCTGGCGCAGATGCTGAAGCAGCGATGTACAGTTTACAAACGGGTATGATTATCAATGAGGTTCGTGAAGAACTCGTATTCAAGGCCTTGTCAAGCAGGTTTGGCCTCGAGGGTGTCCGAATATTTCGACTCCTACTGAGACATCAATGTGCAGACGAAATGACGATATCGGACGCATGCAAGATTTCACCAGAATCAGCACGAAGTTGTCTCTTTGAGTTGCAAAGTATGGGCTTTGCACAAGCGCAGTGTATCTCGGGGTCACCGAAGGATGTCTTCTTGTGGTCACCGAACGTCACAACTGCACTGGACCAACTGCTATTTGGCGTGTTGAAGACCCTGCGAATATTATTCTCGCGACTTCACAGTATCCTCGACAAGACTGATGAAGTTGCGTGCGGTGTATCTTCCCAAACAGACGAAGCTGATCGCCGGTTGGCGCATGCGATAAACGAAGCCGCTGTTATGTTTCTCCGCCTTGATGTTTTCTAGTTACGTGTGATTTGATTAAGTTTGAACGAAAACTTACAAGTGCCAACGATTCCTTTCGATCATTATATCTTAATCATATTATCGATAGTGCGGCGTTTCTCCTCACCACCGAGAATGCAAGCCCGCCTTCATTTGTCTCACCCGCAATCATCATTTTGTTCAACAGGTTTTACCAAAATGCACAAATCGACGACTGTCCGTGACGACAAGCCGGTCGCTCCCGAGAGTGTGAAGAAATGTGACTACTACTTTGACAGTTATTCACACTACGGCATCCACGAAAGCATGTTAAAAGACAGCCACCGAACGGAGTCATATCGTGACGCAATGTTCAGGAATTCCCACGTATTTAAGGATAAGACCGTATTGGACGTCGGCTGTGGGACGGGAATATTAAGCATGTTTGCCGCGAAAGCGGGGGCAAAGAAAGTCTATGCGATAGACTGCAGTGATATCGCCAAGCAAGCCAAGAAAATTGTTCAGGCGAACCAACTTGACGATATAATTACCGTCATTCAGGCGAAGCTGGAGGACCTTCAACTGGAGACAAAGGTCGATATTATTGTCAGTGAATGGATGGGCTATTTTCTGTTCTATGAATCCATGTTGAACTCGGTGCTCTATGCCAGAGATCGCTTCGGGACGAGCGACGTCATCATTCTCCCGAACAAAGCGACTCTGTATGTCAGCGGAATTCAGGATGCGGAGAGCTGGTCGCGGAGAACTTCCTACTGGGACAATGTTCACGGCATCAAAATGAGCAGCATGTCGCGCAAGGCGCTTATCGAGCCAGCCGTGGAGGTAGTGAAGCCAGCACAGCTGATAACAAACTCCCATGCACTTATGACAATCGATATCAACAAAACGAACGTGGAAGCACTCACGTTTGATATGCCCTTCACGCTGCGAGCGAAGAAACAGCAAGTTATGCACGGAATTTGTGGGCACTTCGATACCCTTTTTGACCTTCATGACAGCGTATTGCTCACAACGTCGCCGTACGGCACGCAAACACACTGGAAGCAGACGGTGTTTTACTTGGCAGAGCCGATCTCTTTGCAGGCCGGCAATGTGGTTTCTGGCAGGCTCTCCTGTCGTCCAAATGCGCGGAACCATCGTGACCTGGACATTCACATTTGCATGGATGTTGAGAATGGAGCAGAGACTGTCAGGCTCGAGCAAGACTACCGTCTCCGCTAATACAATTCCGCTTAACTACTTGAACTTTTCGTCTCGCAAACGGCACACTATTTTCCTCGGAGACGACTACTTTCTCGGATTTTGTAATTCATTAGTTCATATTGAGTATTCACCATGCAAAGCGATGACATGATATGGGCGCTGATCGGCACCGGGAAGGGAGCCTCATGCTCGTACAAAGTGAAGACGCCGGATGAAAAGCTGTTATGCAGGAACCCATACAATGCGACGGGCAATTGCGCTCGCGTCTTCTGTCCGCTGGCGAACTCCCAATACGCCACCGTCCACGAGTTTGAGAATAAGTTATATCTGTACATGAAAACACCCGAAAGGTCTCATCTACCGCTTCATCAGTGGAAAAAGCTCGAGCTTCCGAAGAACTTCCTCAAAGCAATCAAGCTCATCGACGAGAAGCTCATGTGGTGGAGCACTTCTGTTCGTTTAAAATGCAAGCAAAGGGCACTCCGCCTTTCCCAGATGATTTTGAGGCGACAGAAAGCACATCAGCGAGAAGAAAGTACAGAGCTCATTGAAGTTCGTCGAAAGGAAGAAAGCAAGCTGCGATCACGCGAACGCAAATCCGAGCTCGCAGCGAAAATTGAAACCACAATCAGCAACGAGCTCCTGAAGCGATTGCAGGAAGGGGTCTATGACTCGGTCATTGAGCAGAAAGAAGAAGTTTTGCAGCAGGCTTTGAAGGTTGAGCAGAAGGAAGAAGCGAAACGCAAGGAGATAAAGAAAAGAAAGCTTTCCACTCGATACGCAGCGGAGGACTTACAAGATGCGGTTCACATCAAGCAGGACGGCTTTCACAAGGTTCGACACCATAGCGAGGACATGGAGGATATATCATCTTCCCACGGGGGCTCAGCACCCAATGTCGCAACTCGCTCGCCCAGCGTTCGGCGGGAGCGAGTGATCATACGGCGTGAGACACAGCCCAAGGAGAGAATTGCGGAATTGCAACTCAACTAATCAAAGGTGTTGGTTTGTTTGGAATCGCCGATGCGTCGCGAGCTGTCATCACGTTTTCATCTCGTTGGTTTCTTTATTCTTTCAATGATGCATAGGCTCTTTTTTTCAGGTGTCGTGAGACTGCAAGCCGAAAAACTGCGCCATTACATCGCAGTCAACCTCATTAAGGACGTGCCGTTCAAAAATCCGACCGTGCAGGAGGAGTTTGGCGTCACGGCTAAGCAGAAGGGTTATACGAGCCCGTATTGGGTGAAACATCAGTACATCGCCAAGTTCAAAGAGGCGGGATACGAAATCGAAATCAAGCCCGACGAGGTTCCGGTGCAGGTCGTTCGAAAAATGCGCACAGATACACGCCACCAGGACGACGAAAGCGATGCGAAGGAAAGCATCATCGACTACTATAACATCGAGCAAACGACCAATCCCTCAATATTTGACGAGAATTGGGTGCGCCTGTCGCGCTTTATCTTTAGCAAACGCAACATTCCGACCGATCTGCACGGTCAGCAGTTTGATAGATTCGTTCGCCTCAGCATGCGCATCCACCTCGTGAAGCACCTCATCCGGTCCTCAAACATTCACTGGATCTCTGAGGATCAGCTGAAGTATTTTCCGCAAGCGAGGCCGAGGGAGGGAGCACAGCTGCTGCGGGTAAAAGACCTGCCGCATGGTTTTTATCATGTCTCAGAGTTCCAAAATAAAGACACCGGTAATCCGATCGCCAGATGGTTGAAGCGAAAGAAAAGCACCGCATATTCCGCTGTCACGGGAAAGCCGTACGCACAGCATTGTCAAGCGAAGCTCCAGAAAGTTGCCCGGCTGCGAGGATATAAATATCGTCATTGGGTAACCGCCAGTCAGCTCGCGAAGTTTGTCCCCCCATTGAAGTTGAAGCCGAAGCAGAAAGGGGTGTCGCTGAAAATGACCGACGCAAAGACAGGGAAGAAAACAGAAGTCATCGCGTATAACCAGAAGCAACTTGTGCAGCCGAGAATAGTCACTGTTCATATTAATCGTATCATCGGCAAGACAAAGTTCAAGGCCGGTAAGAACACCGTGGTTGTTGCCAATGTCGAGGAGGCAACAGACGACGAAATCAAGGATGCGCTGATTAGCTACGGACATATTTACCAGATACTGCGCATCCGAAAGTCATTGGTGATGGTGAATTTCATCTCGGACGCCTCGGCAAAAGAGGCTATCGAGAAGGCACAGGGAATGAGCATAGGGAGCGCCCATGGCATTCGTTTGAGCGCCCCACAGAAAACGGATGAGAAGGTTTGTAAGAGCATGCTGATGACAGGCACCTGCAAGATAAAGGAAAGGTGCCCCTTTATTCACGACGAGGAAGTTATCAACGAGATACGAAAAAGGCAAGAGGAGCGTCGCAACGAGACAAAGTTCTCTGGAAGAGGAGGGAGACGTATGGAAGGAGGAGATTCTGATGGATACTCCGGCGCTTCACAGTTTAGAGATGACTCCCGTCGAGGTGGATGGGGCGGCCGCTCTGCTGAGACATCCTCTTGGAACAAAGGCAGCGGCTGGGGCCGTGGCGGCGCATCCGAGAGTGGTGGCGGTTGGGGAGAATCAGCGCAGTCTTCCGGTCGAGGTGGTTGGGGCCAAGCCCCACCCAGTCGTGGAAGAGGAGGCTGGGGCCAATCAGCGCCTTCCCCCGGTCGTGGCGGCTGGGGTCAAGCGGCACCTTCTGCTGGTCAAGGAGGCTGGGGCCAATCAGCACCTTCCGCTGGTCGCGGTGGATGGGGTCAATCAGCACCTTCCGCTGGTCGTGGTGGATGGGGTCAATCAGCACCTTCCGCTGGTCGCGGTGGTTGGGGCCAGGCCCCATCTGGCTCAAGCCGTGGGGGTTGGGGTCAAGCCCCACCTAGTCGTGGACGAGGAGGCTGGGGTTGAAAACGCGTAGCTAAAAATAGTTAACAATGGCCCGTGAAGGCCTTCTAAACCATGGATAGTAGTTTGTTATGTTACAATCACGCTTCCTTCACGTGAAGTTGTACGTAGGTCGACAGTTTTTTCTGATTTTATGAGCTTTCGTCAAATGAGACCTGCAATGTGACGTCAAATGTCTGAATTGTCCATATATCCGTGTTTACAAACCTGAAAATTTAATTTTCTTCTGTAAGCTACGAGTGCGATTGCGAGTGAAAATCATTGCCCTCCTTCATGACTGCATGCGGATTGAAATTCTGCTTGCGTAGTTTTTGACTGCAAACTTCAGTGCCATCTTTTTTCCCCGCCCTTCGAAAAACGATTGCAAGAATCGGTAGCACGCGTAGTTGCCTTTATTTAGCTGCATCAAGATTTTCATTTAGATGGGAGCTCGAATGAACAAATTGCGCTTTTTCCGACAATCAGAATATCTGAAATTTTCGTTCACCTTTTTCCAAAGTCTATTCGTGCTTCACTGAAATTCTTTGCAGCTAAGAGTATGGGTTCCTGCCAATGGAGTTAATCATGATGCATTCGAATTGGAGTTTACGTTAAGAAAGCAGCTGACTGAGTTGTGCAGAGGAATGGTAGCTTTTACATAGCTGCCACCGGCAAAAAGCCAGTTCATCTGGCCCAATCGGAAAGTTATATTCGCATGCATAACACGAATAAATGATGATTGCTTTGTACGACACGACATGTGACCATCCGAGTATATTTGGCATTGTTTTGTGTTAAGCGTAAATAATTCGTCAAGTAGTTCCGTAAGACATAAGAAGCCTTGTTGCCAGATGAAGAAACGTGCACATAGTAAATTACCCAATGATAATATGGTTTCCACTAAGATAAAATGTGGTAGAAAAGGTGTCAAATCATCACCAATAGTTCACAACAGAAATGCCAAACAACTACTCAAAACGTTTGATGCAGTTATTGGACTGTCAAGGGAAATCATTCCATCTTGATTCGGGTGCCAAAGTATATCACGGCCAGTCATCAATAATCATCACGTTTACCACCGTACGCCTTAGGGCGCTCGCTCGGCGAGTTCATCGAGAATGCGAGTGAAAAATGCTTTGAACTGCTTCATTTTTTCGATCTCAGTGTGAGGTTTATCAGCTTCTTCTATTCCTCTAGCCAATTCACTACCTGCCTTGGCATACTGGCTAAGTAGTTTCTCCGGTGATTGAAGCATTTTCTGTACGGTATCAATGCGATACTTTAGCTGCTCAAGTTGCTCGACGAGTGTAATTTGAGGTAAGGATATCTGGAGGTCTTTGAATTCGCTAATTGCAGATTTCATTGCGCACTTATCGAAATCATGCATACTTTGAGAAAACTTTTCCATATGTTGCCAAATCAATACAATGGCGAATGCTATTTCTTTGTGACACCATGCATTTTCACGCTTGAGAGAGCCTTCCCGGACCATTGCCAATTGGCTGCGAATAGTGGTTAGTCGAGAGAAAAGAGTCGTCCGGGGATTCTTCGGGCCATGTGTGACAAAACTTGAAAAGTATTCGTTGTATTTGGCAAGCCTTTCGAGCTGACTGCGAGACAGGGGAATTCCTCCAGCCTTTTTTCGAGTTGCAATCACCCGCATAGCTATGGAAGCCAATTTTCCCGAAGCAGGCTCCGAGTCTACGTAAGATAGCAGATGGCATTCGATGCCTTCTCGATATCCATCCAGATACTCAAAACAGCTTAGAGTGGGGAGCCGCGAGCCTATTCGCTCGAAGAATTGCAGATGGTCAGTAAGTTTTCGAAGCTGGGACTCATGGAAAGCTATCTTCTTCTCTGCGAAAAACTGTTTCGTGGTTTGTATCGAAATAATGGAGCGTCTCGCTTGACTATGCATGTATACACGCTTATCCTTGCTTTTCAGTGCGTCTCGATCTTCAAAAAGCTTTCGACGCCCAGCAAGCACCGCGAGAAGAGCTCGAACGCCCGAACTTTTCGTTGGCTTTCGATTAACTGAGTAACTATTTTCGACAGGTTTACTCAGTTTATTGGTGACGTGAGTGGCATTCCTTGTTTTCCAAAATTGTTTCGTGTATTCACCTTTTTTGGTTCTGCTTACCGAACGGCGAAGCTGATTCGAGCGCCCATTTGCGTGCTTCGTCTTATCGCACTTCGAATCACGTGTAGAAGGCAAAGTCGGGATGAATTTGCGCTTCTCTTTTTCCTTCCTGTATACATTTGTTTCGTATACTTTTCGAAACCAATCACCGCCGATCTTTGTAAAATACTCAATATTCGACAGAAAGAAGCTTTTGTCCTCGGAGGTAAAGTCTTCAGGTCGAACCTGCGTGTAAACCCTGACCAGCATCTGTGCTGCGAAACACATCTGATTCTTTAGCCACTGTGACCCAGAATCTGAATGCATTTTACTCTTCAAGTCTATTTCTTGTCGAGAGTTGGTAAAGTACGCCCTCGATTTAGACAAGAGGGCTTTGCTTTTGAATCTTATCAAAAACGCATTCAGCTTATTGTACTCTTCTCTACGCTCAGGTGACAATTCGTGGTTGAATTTCTTTTCGTTGGATAGCTTTCGGTTAACGAGGTGGCAGGCTTCTGACACATTTTGGCTTATCCAAGTGAAACGAGAGGCCATGTCAGCTTCAGTAAAGTGTGGCAGCTTGTCCTGCAGCGTGTGTAAATATTCAAGACATTGTGTTTCGAAGGTCTCCGATAGCGCATCTACGAAAAAGCCCTTTAATGATTCTATCGTCTTCTGTTCATCGGTGGACAGCTGTGTTTTATTAAGTTCGTCGATGTCACTTAACGCACATGAGGCAAGCTCGTTGGTTTTCCACATCAAGGGGTTGTCAAAGTTTCGACATATTTTGATGATATGACACTTGACGTGCAAACTTTCCACTCGAGTAAGCTGAAGTTGAGACAGTTTGTCTTTCAGGAAGCTCTCATTAGCTTTCAATTCTTTTTGCACCGATTCATCCACTAGTATGCATGATAACCGTGCCCTGTAGCGAACGTGGTAGCTTCGATAGAGCACTTTATTGATTATTTCAGCATTCCTCTGGTTGTTCTGACACTCACCTATCTCATTTTTCACTTGCGCGATCTCGTCAATCAGCACTTGAATATCTTCATTGCGCAGTCCCTTAAGCATGTGTGCGATAAGGGTTTCATATTCTTCGATTTTCAGAAGGGCTGTTGTATCGCGGGTAGGAAGTTGTTTCATCTTTTCCCGCTCCTCTTTCAATCTATTTTCGGCAACTAGCAATCGATCAACCATTTCTCTTTTTTTCAGCCTCACTTGCAGCCCTCCGGATTCAGTTACCGCTTTAATGGTGAAGTCCAAGTATTCTTGAAGCGACAAAACGGGGAGTCTATCTCGCAAACGCTTGAAATATTTCCCAAGTTGCTTTATTTCCTCTTCCTCAGGAAAGCATCTCATACCATCAGTACGAGTACGCAACTGCAAGTGTTTTTTAACCGAATGATACACAAAATCCACCTTTTCATGTAGCCAAACTCTGTTTGCAAAGAATTCCGTGTCATCCATTTGTTCGATCTTTCTTTTAATATTGTTCAGCTCTTCGGACAGCGTCAAGTATTCTCGCCGGAGATCGGATGTTAGGTCTATCGACTTACCACATCTAAGTTTACGGAGTATGGACGATTTTTCTTTCACCTTTGAGGAGGTGGCCACTATTGATTTCAAACGTTGATAGGCATTATCACTTATGAATGCTTCGTATACTTGCCTAAGAGCTGTAAGTTGACTTGGGCAGGTAACTTTGACAGCTGATTTGGCGTGCTGGACCTCTAACTCCTTATGCCTCATGAGGAACAGTGCAAAACGCTCCAGGAGAGTCGATTTCCCCTGCACATCAGCTCCTCTATAACCCAAAAGTCGTGAAAATGTGTTCCATTGCAGTTGGCGTAGGGTTTGCTGCCGAATAATTATGTACTGTTTACCCTTGCTTTTCATAAAACGAACCCACTCCCTTATGATGAGCTTGAACAGGTATCTATCACACCTATAATCATGCATGCTATATGCCTTATAACCTGATGAACTATCGAAACTCGGGATGTGGGAGTGCAGGCTGAATTTGGGACGAGTGCCTTCCTTGAGCATAATGGTTTCCGCTTTGTTCCATTGATGAGCGGACATTGTGTCGCACTGACTAGATCGAGAGTACAGTTCATACAAAGTTTCCACAGAAACCTCTCCCACTAATAGCAGGGACCTATCATCTGTACAGGCTTTTGTGAATGTGTTGTTAAGCTTCCTAATCTGATAAAACAGAAGCAAGGGTCTTTGTCCAATAGCAATGTGTATCATAACCGAAACATGGAATTTTGTATATTACTGTAATAGATGATAAAGATATAATAAAATCTGGCAGACCCGCGTTTGGAAAGTGCACCCATATTAATCACACATTTTCATGTAATTGTGTGGCTGCCGGATTCCTTCGTGCAGAGAACAGTTGGTCGAGTATCATTGGGTAGCAAAATCTGATATATTTTATAAAAAAACGCAAATTAATGGTGCCGTTGGCACAGGTAATAGGCCACTACTGTGGCGGAACATATTTCTCGAAACTACCAGAACATTCCGACGTGGAGTACTAGGGCGGTAAAAAGGGCACTAAATTTCTTCTTCTGCGCCATCCGAATCTATGATTTCCATACGCGAAGTCATGTCAGTTGCGCTATTCTCTAATTCCTCACCATCGAGCAATGACAGCGCTTCATAAAGCATCTGCATTTCTTGTACAGTGGCTTTCTTTTCCAATGTTTGCCTATTGAGACCATTTTTTCGAGTGGATTTAGCGTTAAGTGCTCGCTTTCGCCGTGATGAGCCCATTCTACCCGATTTACCTTTTTGAAAACCTTTTTCTTCCGCGAGTAACTCCATCAGAGCCATGGTAAGCATGTTCTCTTCGGACTCCAAATCTTCGCTGACATCGTCTGCTGGAGAACCTTGATTTGATAGGGAATCAATTTCTTTAGTTTCGCTGTCATCCTCATCCATCGTTAGCCATTCTGACTCATTATCTGATGAACATAGTTCACACGGAACTTCGACCTGTCTCCAGAATTCTTGTCTAGTAGTAAAATCAGGAACCTTGTCCTGCTCGCCAGAAAATTTCCGAAGTGCTAGATTTGCTACTAGGTATGAAACATAGCCTAGTGCAGATATTACTGCGAGTTTACTTATGTGAGTGAATGTGTCCTTTTGCAACATGAGTACGAAAAATATTAGAAAGTTTAAGTTTTGTCAAAAGAATTTTGTAGGGAGTGCAGATTATAGGTTGATATTGTCCTTCAAATGCAGGGCGAGGTGTACATCGACATGCAAAGAGCAATGGCTGAAGAGTATCGATCCAGCACATGTTTTCTCCCGCCACCAATCGACTGACGAAAACAAAGTAAATATTCGTGGTGGATTGGCTAAATATTTCGGGTTTCTATGCAGGACAAATCGCCTGGGAGTCCTTCCAATTCACAGATGGCTGCTATAGAAGCGTTACTATCGACCTAGAAAAAATAATTGCCAATTAAATCAAATGATATAGTTCAATATTGTGTGACTTCGGGAAAACTCTAGCTATTTTTAAGAAGCTTCGTTGAGGCTAAGCTAGCAATATACACGCAAAGTCAATCTGTTTGCTTAGTAATGCGACGCAGCAAGGCGTGGATTTGGCCTCTCTATATAGAAACTGATCTCACTTGAGGATGCTGTCTTCGAAATTCCTAGCAGTGCTTTTGAAAACTACGTCGACGATTACCTGTTGAATATTGCTGCATCTGTTTTTCCTGTGTTTTTTTTGGTCTAAGATTTTTAATGACTTTCTGCCTGTTGGCAAGTGCCTTACTTACGTATTACCTAACTGAGTGTGTACAAGGTGTGGCAGTAGAATTCCATGGGGAATATTTCAAGGACAGAGAACGTCTCTACCATTCAGGTAAAACCTACAAGAGCGAACGTAATATCTCATTCCAACATGCAGCGTTCGCTTCTCCACAGACTTGGAATCCTTCGACATTCGTTTCAATGATGAGCAGCTCATCTCATTTGGTAGCCACTCGGCGTGACGAAACAAGCTTGCCTTTAAGATTTTGCCCTCTCAAAATGCATGTGACAAGTTCCAGAAAGCATTCTCCGCAAGAAGCATGGAAGATCATGAAGAATTGGTTCGTAGGCGGAGGAGAGAAAAAGTACTGAGATGCTCTCCCAACAAAATTATATATGAACCTGCTTACCTGGTGTCATCTCTTATTCCCAATTACTTGCTTTGGCGATCGCCAACAAACTCTTGGCTCCGATCCCGCAATAAGCTACAAGTAATAAATATTCTTGCCGACCTTCACTCGATTACACTAGATTATTGCCGCGAGTTATGGTATGCTAAAACCGCGATATTCCTCCTAGCACTCACGTATATAACATTCTTTCGGAATTGTATTCTTTATTTTTATACTGATATGCATCGTGGAAGATCTGGTGGTTTCTACGGCCGAGGCAATAGGGGCGGAAGAGATAACAGAGGCATGGGCCAACAACGATTTGGTGGTAACCAAAGAGGGTTTGAACCCGATCCGCCAGAGCGTGTTGAACTCATTGGGAAGTTCATTCATGCATGTGAAGATAAGCTTATTTATCAGTTTGTGAAGTCAGGGATGGTGCCTCGCTTTAACTCATTCGTGTACACAGAATCTAAAAAGAAAGTAGGGAAAGTTGATGAAGTCTTAGGTGCCACAGATAGAATACTTTTTTCTGTCATCCCAGAGGTCGGAATTTTACCTGAAAGTGTAAGAGTAGGGGCCACAATATGCATGAGTCCTACTCAGCTAACACCACTGTTCAGATTCACAAGCCCTCCAAGCAATGCAGGAAAGAAAAGCTTTGGTCAATCCCCGGGGCGGGGACGAGGGCGTGGGCGAGGAATGCGTGGTTCAAGAGGAACTCGAGGATACGCGCGACATAGATAACATCGCATTAGAGCCGCAGATGAAAGTAATACGCCGCATGCTGAGAATGCTGAACACCTTTGAATCATGTAATAATCCAAATCTATTTCTGTGATAGCTTTTGTGCGTACACTATGCATAGTTTCGCTATTCGATCAGGTAGTAAAGATATTAGTAAACCAATGGAGAATGATGCGAATTTTAAACACCACACATGTGTGAGCATAACAGAGCAGCTGAGGTCAGAGCATATCGCCCCTTCTTTTAACCTCCCAGATATCGAGAAAATGTTCGATGTTTGTCCCCCAACTAAGCGTGAGCTGTGTACTTTAGCGCACATTCGGTACATGCAAACAATTCTTCATGACGAGATGTGCACCACCAAAATTCTTATTGATCGGCGCATGGCGCTGTGTAATCGGAAGTTTGACGTGGTCAGCACTAAACTACAGGAGGAAAGCTCCAAGTCACGCCCACTTCAGAAGGAATGTTCCTTCACTACTGAGATATTGAGGCCTTTGGTAGTCACACCAAATACAGAGCTCGATAAATCTTCTTCTCTCCATTGCAAGCATAAATTTGGTGCATCTCAGAAGCAACATGCAAAAATTATCGACACCTTAGGGAAGCTTCGAGATGAATCAAAGGCACACATAGACAACGTTACCTTCAATGGTTGCTCATGTAATCTGACTGAAACTATGATAATCTCCAAAGTATTAATGCAGCAGTATTCTAAGATTCGGACTTTTTACGGACAGCAGAGGGAGAAAATGCTTGATTCGCCAGAACATACTGAAAATATCTTGCGTCGCGAAGCAACCAAACACTTCCTCGAAGCTGTGGCAAATAAAAGCAAGTATGCGCGACAATGTCTACAAGAAAGTCTGGATAAAAGAATATCAAGAATGTCTGTGATCATGTCTAAGCGTAAAAAATTGCAGGATTTGATCCGTCTCGCTTGTCATTTACAGGGCTTCAACAAACAATTATCCGAGCAAAGAAATGAGCTGAATAATATCAGGAAGCATCGAGCAGATATCTACACTGCCGAGCATTATATCAGCCCGGGTTCAGTAGAATCTGTTGAATATAGAGCACAAGCAAGCAATGTGAGCAATTTATGCACTACCATTGACGCTCTTATGGCCGAGACAGTGTTTCTCACTCGACCATCCCATAGAAAACACCTGAGCTTTTTCACACGAAAAAATAGAGAAGCCATCCTTGACACATTACATTCATTGGAAGTTCAAACTCTGCGTGCGTGGGGGGTTGCAGCGCATCTGCGCAGTAAAGCAGCTCGCACATTCAATGACACGACGGAGTTCGCCACCTATGTAAATAGCTATTCCAAACAGAAGACAAACCTACAGGAAAAGGTAGAATTATTACGTAGCAGTATAAATTTTTTTCGAATTGCAGCCACACCGTTTTCCGAAATACAAACATCTGATTCATCAGAACTAGTCGATTTATCACGAATAACAGCAATTAGTCTTGCCAAGGCATGTGTTGTAGCATCCCAGGAGATTTCTTTCATCACAGAAAATCCCTGTTTTCGAACTGAAGTTTTCCCCATTATCGAAGTTACTGCAGTTGACGATCCTTCTGAATTGACTCACCCTGAAGCTACATCAGTTCCGCTAGCCAATGCAATAATCAAAAGTAGCATCGACTCAACATTCCTTCACCAAACTCAAGATACTCGTATCTGGGCACAAGCTGAGTCTACGCAAGTCAAAGAGGATGAAAGGAGCTTCTACACAGTCGATGAAGGTAGTAATACAACTGCTCAGACAGATTCGTGCGACGAGCCTCAAAAAAATCAAATGGAATCACAGCAAAAACTTCTGTTCGATGTAAAGCTTGATAATAGAGTCGACTCGACATTCATCACTCATGTTGAAAAAGCGGCTTTCCTCGTACTGAGTGAGTCTTTTAAAGTCGATGAAAGAGTCAAGGATCTGGTCCCAATAGAGTCCCATGACAGTCCGTACGAGCCTGCAGTGGTGCAACATCCCGATACAAGACTTGGATGTAGCATCGACTCAACATGCATTGCCCAAGCTCAAGATACTCCTATCTGGGCACAAGCTGCGTCTACGCAAGTCAAAGAGGATGAAAGGAGTTTCTACACAGTTGATGAAAGCAGTAACACTGTGGGCTCAACATGCTCTTACGATAAATCTGAAGAAAAACAAACAGTGATGCAACATTCCGATACAAGACTTGAACGTAGCATCGACTCAACATGCATTGCCCAAGCTCAAGATACTCCTATCTGGGCACAAGCTGATCCTACGCAAGTTAGAGAAGAGGAAAGGAGTTTCTATACTACCAGTGAAAGTAGTAACACAACTGCTCAAACAGATTCGCACGGCAGTCCGTACGAGCCTGCAGTGGTGCAACATTCCGATACAAGACTTGGATGTAGCATCGACTCAACATGCATTGCCCAAGCTCATGATACTCCTATCTGGGCACAAGCTGAGTCTACGCAAGTCAAAGAGGATGAAAGGAGTTTCTACACAGTCGATGAAAGTAGTAACACTGTGGGCTCAACATGCTCTTACGATAAATCTGAAGAAAAACAAACAGTGATGCAACATTCCGATACAAGACTTGAACGTAGCATCGACTCAACATGCATTGCCCAAGCTCAAGATACTCCTATCTGGGCACAAGCTGATCCTACGCAAGTTAGAGAAGAGGAAAGGAGTTTCTATACTACCAGTGAAAGTAGTAACACAACTGCTCAAACAGATTCGCACGGCAGTCCGTACGAGCCTGCAGTGGTGCAACATTCCGATACAAGACTTGGATGTAGCATCGACTCAACATGCATTGCCCAAGCTCATGATACTCCTATCTGGGCACAAGCTGAGTCTACGCAAGTCAAAGAGGATGAAAGGAGTTTCTACACAGTCGATGAAAGTAGTAACACTGTGGGCTCAACATGCTCTTACGATAAATCTGAAGAAAAACAAACAGTGATGCAACATTCCGATACAAGACTTGAACGTAGCATCGACTCAACATGCATTGCCCAAGCTCAAGATACTCCTATCTGGGCACAAGCTGATCCTACGCAAGTTAGAGAAGAGGAAAGGAGTTTCTATACTACCAGTGAAAGTAGTAACACAACTGCTCAAACAGATTCGCACGGCAGTCCGTACGAGCCTGCAGTGGTGCAACATTCCGATACAAGACTTGGATGTAGCATCGACTCAACATGCATTGCCCAAGCTCATGATACTCCTATCTGGGCACAAGCTGAGTCTACGCAAGTCAAAGAGGATGAAAGGAGTTTCTACACAGTCGATGAAAGTAGTAACACTGTGGGCTCAACATGCTCTTACGATAAATCTGAAGAAAAACAAACAGTGATGCAACATTCCGATACAAGACTTGAACGTAGCATCGACTCAACATGCATTGCCCAAGCTCAAGATACTCCTATCTGGGCACAAGCTGATCCTACGCAAGTTAGAGAAGAGGAAAGGAGTTTCTATACTACCAGTGAAAGTAGTAACACAACTGCTCAAACAAATTCGCACGGCAGTCTTGCCAAGCAGACAGAGTTGCGGTCTGAAGATTCTCAAGAGACCTCAGTTGACATAAACAACGGTTTCTGGAATATGAGCACCAGCTGCTCTCATAATTCCATCTTCCAAAGCTAATATGCTTTCCGCTTGTTTGTTCAATTCGTTTCATTAGTAGTATAGCTGCAAATCACTGTTGAGATATTTATGTGCTCAATTTCTCTTTTCCCATGCCTTCATGTGAAAGAACAGCGTCAATCTGCCAATACACACAAAAAGACGAACATGATTGGGTGAATGCCTGCGACCCTCCTCTCGAGTGGGCATTAGTGAAAGATAAAAGACACTGTATTCGATTCGACGGTGTGCACCCGTTTATGGGTTTTCTTACTCCGATGACTAGCGAAAACACACAAGCTTCGGAGATAGCAGCAGGCGATGCCGAAAAGTACGGAGGTATCTATAATGCACTGGTATTGCCAGCATTGCATAAACTGCGACGATTGAAGTCCATAAATGCCCAGCAAAAGTGTCGTGAAAAAGAGAAAAACAGAAACAAAGAAGTCGAGAGATGGTCATGTGCATCCGCGAATCCCTTTATGAGATCAGCTGTGCACCCGACACATCCTGGTGATGAAGCTTATCGAACTGCGTTTCTTTACCGAATTCCTCGGACCATCACCGAAAGTGCCTTGGAAGAGGAAATACTCAGATTTACTCAACAGGAACCGGAAAAGATTCAGAAGGTTACGATCGTACGGGACCGTTTGAGTGGTAGGCCCAGTGGTTATTGCTTCGTTGTATTTTCGAAGAGAGTCCATATGATAGAATCTATAAAAATTCTCAGGCAAATGAGATTGAATGGGAGACAGATAGGCGTGGACGTTCGCAGAGGGGGCGTCGAGACTTGCCCAGATGAAGCTTCGCCAGGAAATATTTCATTCCGTAAAATACCCCAAAAGCTCATGAGACCCGAAGAGCGCGAATATGCAGATAAACACCCTTCGCGAAGGCGACCATGGCCCACACCACCATGAAAATGTTTCTTGCGTGAAAAATAGTGGAGTCTGTAGTATGCACAAACTCGATTTTTGTGCCTTTTAGCCACAGTTGCAGTACTCGGTTGTCCACATGCTTTCTTTCATAATTTTGAGATGTCAGAGTCAGATACAGCAACTGCAAAGATATTGGAGATCTACCACGATTTTTCGAATAACCGTGACCAGTTGCTCACAGGAACGGACTTACAGACAAAGCCCGACATACTCCTTGCGGGCATGCTGAACGCAGATGTTCCTTTGAACATTCGGATTAAACTGATAGAAATCTCAGGCGAAACAGCTTTTCCTTGTTTTCCAAGCCGTCTGGGCAATTTTCTAGATTGCTATCTGTCAATTCTGCGCGCAGGCATGTGTGAACTTGTAAACGCCGAATCATCGTCGGGGAAAAACAGCGTGCTTCTTGTGGAAGCCATACTGCGTGCGTTAGTCTCGTTGTGCCATGGAAGCCCTGCCGCCAATCAGCCGCATATGGTGCGTGAGCTTGCCGATGCCCTCCTGCAAGTCGCTCATGTATGCCACGTGATTTCGGTAGAGCCATATCGTTTGGCAGCAAAGTCAGTTGAAATTTCCCGCGCTTCAACAGCCGTATCAAAAGCAATGCAGAAAATGCCACATCTCAATTTTGAGTCAGTGTTGGTGAAAGTGATTCATTGGATAAACCGAAATGGTCGTCAAGAGGAAAAAAACCAAGCGATAAGGCAATCAGAGGCAAGTTTTGCTTCAAAAATGCTCACAAGAATAATTAAGGACCAACTCGTGCAGATTCGATTCAACAACAATGATGTCAGTGGTGAACAGGTCCGAGAAAACATGAGAAAATTCTTCATCCGATCACTCAACGCGTATGAATACTTAAAATCAGGAGATGCAATACGATCGATTTGGCAAAATGGATTGCGGCGAACCGCTCTGTATGATGACGAAAGAACGACGAAGCTTCTCTCGGAATCCATGAAAAAACTGACTGAAAATCCACAAGACGAGGGTTCTCACGAGCGCTCAAGCGAAACGTACTTCAGCTCCAACTTGGTATTCTTTGAGATTATCCTCAGCGAATGTAACATCGTAAAAAAACTCGAAGCCGATGTGATCCTCCCATATGTACAACTAATGCTCGTCGAGTTAGACAAGATTCAACAATCCAATGCAAATTTAGCCCTTCAACGGGACGACATCTACAGGCTGGCGAAAGTTATGACTGTTCTCCTGGGCCAATCGGGGAAGTATACCCCCGCAACTCTCGAAACACTATTTCTTCAAAACCACTCTTGGTTATTCGATACCTTGAATGGGTATATCGAAAACTACAATAGTTCAGCGGGGGAGTGCATAGACGTGTTTTATGTGGAGGCTCTTCTTGGCCAGATCGTCGCTTTTATTGATGGGTGCCCGGTTCTTCTGCTCAAAATGATGCAGATCAAAAGGAATGGTGTCGATGGTGCAGCGTTCGTCGATGGGCCTCTGAATGAGCTTATTGTTCCAAAAGTCGTGAGACTCATTCAGAGCTTAAGAAAGCTCGAAGCATCCCTGACCCTGCCTTGCCATCAAGAGGCAGTTTACGCATCGAAGAAAATGGCGATGCAGCGGGATAAATATGAAGCATTCCCAGAGCGGTTTTTGCATGCATGTTCTATGGTCAGCCGAATGACTGCGGGATTCTTGGACGCGTCATCTCATTTTCCACGAGGCATTGCGTTTAGCTGGGAGCATGGAAAAAATAAGAAAAGAGTTCGATCAAAGGAGCCTGAGAAGGAAAACGCGGATAAGCCATCAAAACTGTGGATTCCAACATGTGTGAAGGAAAACTTAAATAGACAGATGCTTCAGTTTTAATCAATCAATTTCTTCCAATTTGTTTGACGTGCAATGGCTGCCTTACTGTAATCTGTGCTCCATCTGCTTCGTGCTAATCGAGCAAAATTTTAATTTCCCATTTTTTAAAGAGATTGCCAACAATGGAGGCGAAGTCACAGCAATGTGCGAAAGATCTTATCAACGCACAAAACATTCGAAGTATACTCCACAATACGCAGGGGTTTCATGAAACAAAGACGAACGACAAGTACTTTTTATCGCTACCTGAAGTTCCCGAGTCACTGTCGTTTCCAACGCTTGAGCATGAAGTTCTCAACCATTGGAAAGATCTGAAAGCTTTCAATCTGCATTTGGATATGAGAAAACAGCAACAGAATAGGCGAACTGAGATGCTTGCGCACAATGAGAAAAAGTTGACGAGCATCATTCAGAACTGCGAAAGTGGACTTCTTCCCACCTTGTCTCCTGATGTCAAAGAGCGACTCCTTTGGACAATGGAAACACTTCGGGTGAAGTTAACTACGCTCAGAGGATCAAATAATTATGTATTTTATGAGGGTCCGCCATTCGCCACTGGACTCCCACATTACGGACATCTTCTGGCCGCGACAATAAAAGATGCAGTTTGTCGGTATTACAGCAATACTCCCCTTCGCTATCAGGTTTTGAGCAATACAACTGGGAAATCCGAGTGCCCCGACAGCGCGCTGGAAGAAGGAATCAAAGGACTTATGGAGACCACTTCGCCATGTAAAGATGTAGCCGCGGACTTGCAAGAGATTTTTGTTGCTTTGGGCTGTCTCCCCGGCGGCTTTCATGTCGAACGCGTTGCTGGTTGGGATTGCCACGGCCTGCCCATCGAGTTCGAGATAGAAAAAGATTTGGGAATCAAAACAAAGGGCGAGGTGGAAAAGTTCGGCATAGGGAACTACAATGAGCATTGCAGGGCAATCGTTCTGCGATACAAAGCAGAGTGGAAAAAAGTTATAGAAAGAATCGGCAGGTGGTTAGACTTCGACGAGGAGAAGGAGTACAAGACCATGAGCCTCGACTATATGGAGTCTGTATGGTATATCTTCCACAAGCTCTATGAAAAGAATTTGGTATATAGAGGGTTCAAGGTCATGCCATTCAGTATAGGGTGCGGTACGCCGCTTTCAAATTTTGAGGCCAATCTCAATTACAAAGATATTAACGATGCCAGTATTCTTGTTGGCTTCCCTATAATCAAAGCGAGCCGATCATTTCCGGAAAACACAATGCTTGTGGCATGGACAACTACTCTATGGACACTACCGGCCAACTTTGCCCTCATGGTCAATCCAGAAATGACGTACGTTGTTGTGGAGTGCAAGAAAGGATCTGCGTTGAGTCATTTCGTTCTCGCAGAGTGCAGATATGAATTTTTCCTTGGCATGGTGAAGCAGAAAAAGCATACGAATGACGAGGCTCCCGAGTGGAGCGTAGTGTGTAAGTTCCCCGGGAGTGAACTGGAGGGCACACACTACCGTCCACCTTTTCCGTTTTGTCAAAGCGCAATGAGCCAGTTTTTCCCAGGAGGATCGGAGGCAGGCTCGCAGTTAAAAACCGGATTTGTCGTTCTATGTGATAGCTTTGTAAGCTCTTCGGCAGGCACTGGGGTGGTTCACTGTGCGCCGTGTTTCGGCGAGGACGATTATCGAGTCTGCACCGAGAATGGCCTCATATCGATGGGAGATAGTCAGAGCGCGGAGATTTCAAGCAAAATTCTGTCGTACTTATGCCCAGTCGATGAGAACGGTTATTTTGCTGATGGAATTGGGGATCCAAGGCTCGTTGGAAAGTTCATCAAGGGCAAAGATGCCGAGGAGGTGCTTCTTGAGCATATTAAAAGCAACAAGTCTCTTCTTGCCAAAGGGACCATCGTGCATTCGTATCCATTCTGCTGGCGCAGTGAGGTCCCTTTGATCTATAAAGCGGTGACCTCATGGTTTGTCAACATCAACGCACTACGAGAGCGTATGGTAAAGCTTGTGACTGAAAAGACTCGATGGGTTCCCAATTACGTATGCGAAAAACGCTTCGTGAACTGGATTAAAGGGTCTTCGACAGATGATTCGGATAATATGGAAAGTAAAAGTTCGAAAGGTAAGGATTGGGCAATTAGCCGTAGCAGGTTCTGGGGGACCCCGCTGCCCATATGGATGAGCGAGGATGCGAAATCGGTTGTGGTCATTCGGAGTGTCGCGGAACTCAAGGAGAAGGCGTTCGTTCAAAGAAAGCACGTCGGCGGAGGAGTGAGCGGTGATGGAGGTGAAGAGTTGGTGAGCTTGCAGGAGATCCCGGTTGACGACCTGCATCGACATCATATTGATAACTACGTTGTATTTGACCCTCGAGGGCGTGAGCATCCACCCCTCAAGCGAATTTCCGATGTATTCGATTGCTGGTTTGAGAGCGGTTGCATGCCTTACGCGCATCGCCACTATCCCTTTTCCTACGATAAGGATAAACTCAACGAACAGTTTTCCGCACATTTTCCAGCAAACTTCATTGCAGAGGGCCTGGACCAAACACGCGGATGGTTCTACACTTTGCTCGTGTTGGGCACCGCCTGCTTCGACGACGTACCGTTCAAGAACGTCATCGTCAACGGGCTAGTCCTGGCAGGGGATGGACGAAAAATGTCCAAGAAGCTCAAAAACTATCCGGATCCAGGGGAGGTGATTGAGAGTTACGGCGCAGATCCTCTCCGCATGTACTTCTTAAGCAGCGGCGCTGTTCGTGGCGAGCCCACAAAATTTAACGTCGATGGTGTCAGAGAAATGGTGAAAGACATTTTCATTCCTTTGACGAGCACACTCAAGTTCTTTGTGCAGAACGTAAACCGGTACCTGCGAAGCGCCACTGCCGACCGTGAAGGTGCCGAGAAAATGCATTCACTCGAGGTTCTACGCGCCTACTACTTTGCCGTTTCTTCTACCGACGGAAATATTCCTTCGAATAACAGCAATATTATGGACCAGTGGATTCTGAGTGAAACGCAGACATTGATGACCGAATTTCACACCGCAATGGCAAAATACCAACTCTTTGTGGTGCCGGGTAAGCTGCTCGCATTCCTGCATCTTCTCACAAATTTCTATGTCCGTATGAATCGGGGTCGAATGAAGGGCAGAGATGGGGTGCAAGATCAGCTGTACTCCTTGATGAGCCTTCTGCACGTGATTTACAACGTCGTGATGCTCATTTCTTCCTTTGCACCCTTTTTCGCGGAGTTCGCGTATGCGACAATTCGACCGCTTCTGCCAGACAACCTGAAGGAGCGGAGCGTCCATTTGTGCGTTCTGCCGTCTCCGAACACACTACTCAAACAACCAGCCCTGGAAGCGACCTTCCTGAATATGCGTACAGTCATTGAAGGTATCCGTACGCTTCGCGATCAGCAAAAGATTCCGCTGAAGACTCCCTTGAAATCAGCCATCATCGCTCATCCGTCCAACGGTGTATGTCAAGACTTGCTGCGAGAGGAAATGGTTCGCTACATGACCGAAGAAATCAATGTGCTCTACGTTGAGTCAGCAAATGTGTACAGCTTATGCTCGGTTGAGCTTCAGCCAAACCTACCAGTACTGGGCAAAAAGTTCAAAAAGTCGCTGAAAGAAGTCATACGAGAACTGAAAAGTCTGTCACAGGAAACTATGCTCGATTGGCTTCGACGTGTGGATAGCAATGAGGGATCACGTCTGTTACACCTGGAAAATATCGGCGTCGATCTGGAATGCAGTGATGTCAACGTGCTGAATAAGTTTAACGAGGAAATATCGGAGGCGAGTTTCACCGCAGCTCACGGTGGTTCCAAAGGTGATTTCAAATGCATATCAGCTGGCTCTTTTACGTTGTTTCTCAATACAAAGCGCGAGAACGACGAGGAGCTGCAGCAAGTAACAATCTCCCGATATTTTGTTTCCCAAGTACAGCAACTTCGAAAAAAGCATAATTTCCATCCATGCGATGAAATAACGATTCATTATCAGGTTCTCTCCGGTCGAGAAGAGTTTCAGGAAGGTGCAGAAGAAAAAATGACCAACCTTAGCATGAGCGAGTCAGCATCAGTCGAAAAAGAACCATTGGCCCATCGGACGCAATGGATCGAAATCTGCCTCCGAAAGGGGCAGTCCGACATGGAGCGCAAGCTCAACGCTCGGATCATTCAAGATTCGAAAGGCAATGAGAAAATGTCAGAAATTCTGCCGTTTTTGGAGAAGGGAATATATTTGAAAGTGACATTCTATTGAAGATTTGGCCAAGATCATATGTATAATTAGGGTTATCGAAAATTGAGGCGCAGTCATGACAAATTATTACTATGTATGCAGTTTTTTCTTTCTTCTTTGGAATAACTTCATATCCATGCCTATGCATCACACTGACGAGTCCTCGCTGGGATGGCTATCAGCTGAGGACTTCAATTCACGAAGGGCTGTATGTGTGTAGCCAACTCAGAATCCAGCCTAACCAGGTCCATATCATGTGGGAAAAGCACTCATCTGTTTTCCCACCTATGAGATATTGACTCAATAGGCATTGGAAAGATTTTCGTGTAGTCTCGCGGATACGATAGAGTAACAGTCACGTTCTAGCTCCTTTCTTCATCCTCTGTTAGACTTGTGCAATGCTACGTTCAACTTTCGCATGTAAGTTGGCCATTCTGGATAAGCTTGTGGATGCGCCTTTGCGAATTGTGAATACAAACCCAATAGTCTATTTGGATGTAACGATCGACAAGGATAATGTTGGTAGAATCGCAGTCGAGCTTTTTGCGGATAGCGTTCCGAAAACTGCGGAAAATTTTAGGTCTCTCTGTACAGGGGAAAGAGGGACATTTCGGCATACGTGGAGGCCAGGTTCAAATCCATGTCCCCTGCATTACAAGGGCATTCCTTTTCACAGAATTATTCGGAACTTCATTGTGCAGGGAGGAGACATTCTCTGTCGAGATGGCCGTGGTAACAATTCTGTTTTCGGTTACACCTTTTTCGACGAAAGCTTCGAGGGAAAAGCGGGGAACCATGTGGCAGGGACGCTAGCCATGGCCCACGATGGTCCCAATAGAAACGGGTCACAGTTCTTCTTCAACTTGAAGGATAATTTTTATTTGAACAAGCGGTATGTGGTGTTCGGACAAGTTCTGGAAGGCATAGAGGTACTAAAGAAACTCAATTCGATAGGCACGAACTGTGGCGTGCCGCTCAAAAAATCATGGATTACTGAGTGTGGACAAGCTGGGGTGAATAAGCTCCCCATGAAAGATTTCGATCAAGCTGATTGGTATTTGCATCCACCACAACACGCACTTGCTAATGTGTCGCCGTCGACAGGCTCTGAAATTTTCTCAGATAAGGAAACACGTCAAATGTAAACTTGTTAACGAGCTGTTGAGTGGATCTTGCTTCCGAATCCAAGACTGGTCCAAAGCGCTCCATGTACAATTACATCGAAGTATCGGCACGCTCTGTGTCCTGAATCGACCGTACATACCTCTGATGGAGTCGAATCCTCTATGAAATGCAGTTAGCGAACATCGAATTTGTTAAACTCGCAGGCCTATGAATGTATATCTATCACAAAGGTCAAAGCTCGGTCGCCGGAGAACACAGTGAATTAGTAGGTATGAAACTGAATTTGTGTGTGAAAAGTGATCTGATTTACTTTGAATGAATTTTCTTTCTAGCTTTGATCTACGCCAGTTTCGATACTAGTCAAAATGTTTTCATCCTCCTTTTTCTTCAGTTTGCCTTGCCCGGTTGGATAAGGACTCGATGCCAGAGCAAACGCTCATGGAAATTCTCGCGGAATATGTTGATGACAAGAAGTGTTTTAGACAAAGACGGAGAATTCAAGCAGATCTGCCCAGGGGATGACGTCAAGTGTAAGAGAAATCGACTGGGAGCTGGGGTTGGAGCCAATGCTTTTGGCGACGGTGATGATGATGAAGGCGCAGGCGCGCGTTGTGGTAGATCGAGTGATGTTCACTAGATTAAACCCCGGCTTCCGCATCTCAGATTTGGACCTTTCTGATTCTGTCGAGGCGTATATTCTGCCGAGGGAGTTGCGTTCTCTCTACCTAGGTAATATTCCATCGCACGGCACATTTTACATCGCAGGTCTGCCACCACACTTTATCACATCTGATGTGTCCGAAAATGTCTCACAAGTTTAAGGCATTTATTGTTTCAAGCAGCTAGGTTTCCGGGAGCTTCGATCTCAGCTCGCTTCCAGGGGCTCTAGAAAAGTGCAGTTGCCTGTCTGGAAGTATCGATCTGCGGTATGTTCGTGATAAACTTTACTACTGTCACCGGTATCAGAATGAGCTCCAGTAGGACACTGTGGTTTGTCCGAGTGATCGATCGAAATTTTGAAATCGACAACGACATATTCAGGTCTTTCGTTGGGCCGGATAGTAAAGAAGCTGCGATGCTACTCTTTATGGGTGCGAAAACCATGTGGATATACGAGTTTGAATGATATGTGACTTCGCAGAATTAAATGCTGAAGAACTGAAGTCTAAAATCCTCTTTTGCCAACCCGAAAATGGTGTCACATAGACTCTAGCGGAAAGTGATTCAAGTATTACATACACATTTATGAGTTGTTACCCCATTCACATGAAGTAATGAAACGGAAAGAGTTCCCAGTGCAAAGAAAAGTTGATGCGATCACGAACGAGAGGATAGGAGAAAAGTCCATTGCCATACCGGTCGGCAACTCGGGTGATGTATTGTTCTACAACACCTCGACGCTTATACGCATCGCAGAAGAATATGGAAAATTTATGCAGCCACCGTACTTCCGGGAGGCCGCACGGGAAGAATTAATCAACGAGATTTCGAAGATTGAGGGGAGGCTTATTGTCATATCAAAGAAACGCAGAAGGGAAGGAGAAGGGGTAAGCGGAGGCGTCGGTGATCCCGCAACGGGGGTTCAACACCAAATGGAAGGCTTTAATGATTTCATGAACAGTCATCACGAGCCGTTGAGTCCGAAAAATTTCTATTACTGTCCCGTGTGCTACGCCAAAAGCATGGATAATTACGTAAATGAACTAAAAAATAATGGCGACAAGATTCAGGTAGGTGAGGCCGATGAAGGCGCTGATCGGGAGGAGTGCTCGTACAATATGAAAGACGCAATCGATCCGCTCGATGTATTTTCGATGATCGATGCCAAGGGTGGACTGAACACGGTCTTATTTGCAAAAGCGAAAGATTGGAAGGATCACATTTACAAACATCATTATATTTCATGTACCCCAACCGACTCGGAGATTTTGAAGCCGAATGCTCTTTTTTCGAAGCTACAGCTGCTTGCTGGTGACTACTCTGTACGAATGAACATTAACGCTTATATCAGCAAATTCAATCACCACTTGGGGTTGCAACAAATGTACCATAGGATACACGGAACGACAAAGCAGTACTGGCACTGCGATGCACACTTCAATGTGTTTCGCTACAATCGATTAGTTGATTCCATTATCCGCAGCGAACCAGACCTCCAACATAGCATTTGTGTAGGAGATTCCAAGTGTATACTTGGAGATCCAGATGCGAGCAATGAAACTGATAGCTCAGTGGAATCCTCAGTGGATTCAAGTGCAGAATCAGCGTCTTCCCAATCATCATCCGATGAAAAAGGCAGAGATAAAGCCGAGTTTGCTGATCGCGAAAGCAAAGAGCTTTTGGAGATTGCAAAGTACTATACAAAGCGCGCAAAGCGCGAAAAGTACCTCGTTTCCGATGAAGGAAGTATTTCCTCCGAAATCTTATCCGAAACATCGGCGAGTGAATCAGATCGCACGAGTGAAGATTCAAAGGATGGTCCCCTGTCCACTTTTTTCTCTATGGGTCGAGGAAAGCTCACCCAGCATGAACGTCATGAAATGGAAAAGATGGCACTCAAAGAGGAAGGGTTGCGTGTGCCCGTGTCTGGCGATATGTCAGTTCAGCCCAGAGAAGCTTTACTGTTCTCTGCAAAGCAGTCGAGATCGACGCCAATCCGAGAAGAATTATTCCAAGACCAACATGCACGCGATGAGCGGACGCCAATTTCACCAACAGATAAATCACCTCATGCTTTGATCTATGATACTGAGTAGACTTGCCTAACAGACGAGTACTTCTATTCTATGAAGGCCCTTACTATGAAGGAGTGTTGTGAAAATAGTTTTTTAATTGAATTTCAACTCACCTTTGAGGACCTATTCACCTTCATAGTTTTCCTGAAATGTTTTGTAATAATGCCAAACTCGACAGAAAAAGCCTTTGCAAAGAGAAGACAAACATTTCAAAAGACTGTGAGAAGCTATCCACACCCAACGTACGCCTACTCTAGGTTGCATAACCTTGCGAAGACCGTACCAGGGATGAGGCAATACCACATCAGAAATGATCTCGCTCGAGTGTCCCCTGGCGTGGTCGGGATGTCGAATGCCATGAAGGCGTCATATATTCGTGTTTTCAAAATGTTCGATAAGAGTGTCATCCGAAAGTCTTTGATAGACATAGTCCCTGTTATCGTGTATCGCATGGAAGATAACAGAAGGCATTTATTTGACACTAAGACGGCGGAGCAGATGCTTCCCAAAGATGCCCCAAGCACATTAAACCAAGTCAAAAAGCAGATGTTTGAGCGCCGAGAGGATTTTGATTCATCGAATAAGAAAATACGGTTTTCCGATACCGAGTCACACGCAAAGCTGAGGAGGAGCATCAAGCAGCATATTTTCAAGTTTCATAAGAAAGCAGATTATTTCAACAAGCTAGACCGACAGAATGTTTTACCTGATTCCAAAGATAGTGCTGCCTATCACCTGTTCCGTGCAGCTGCCATGTACGCAGCCGTTTACCGTGTGTTTCATGAATTGTCGAAGCTGATGCCGCTTTTTATTCCAAAATCAGTTTTGGATTTCGGCACAGGAACCGGCATTGCGCTGCTCGCTCTGAAAGAAATATATGATCCTAGCTCAATGCAACGCAAGAGTCCTGAGATGTCTCATCTTCGGCAAACGTATTTTTACAATATCAGCCACAAAAAGTTTACTTATGGAGCTTTGACACAAACTCTGAGCCAGCAGGAAGAGCATAAAGAGCAGAACAAAAAGAACAGATTCATGGCAGTTGTTGGTCTTATCCATAGAGGGGAAATTCTTTTGGAAGATCTACCGGCTGATCTACGACAGGAAATCGTTAATGCTGGCTTAAAAGCTGTTGAGAACGTCCGCAGAAAGCAATCAGAATATCGAGTTTCACACGCGGACAGTGTATCGTTGAAGTGGTCGGATGAAAAATTTGACAAGTTTCATGACGAGCTGGGAGAACTGAAAACGATAGTAGGTGGTGGTGTAGAATCCAACCACCAAGAGGCACCTGCTGGGAGAACTCATATAAATACGGAAAGTGGCGAAACACAAGAGAAAACGTGGTGGGAGCGCCTTGTTGAGGCGAAAAAGCTGAAAGATTTTGAAAAGGTTGAGGGAAGGCTGAAACCGCTCCAGAGTGTTATTGCAGTAGAGCCAAGTCAGGGTATGATTGAGATGGCCATGGTGAATTTGGCAGAAGAACTGCCGAAAGTGTTTTGGAGAAACTCACTGGGAGGTAGCGAGCCAGATGCGGTCTCCGACTTAGTTGTAGCCGCCTACACATTTAGCGAAATAGCTACGAAAAGTGCTCGATACGATGCCCTACTAAATCTCTGGAAGCACACACGGCAAGTTATGGTTATCATCGATCACGGGAATGTTCCAGGCTTTAGCATAATGATGGAAATTCGTGATGCCATATTGGAGATGAAAAACGTTGGTATTTGGGACAGTCAGCCAACGATAATTGGGCCGTGTCCGCACGAGGGAAAATGTCCCATTCAGCATTGTACAGCTGGCAACAAGCATAAAAATCTACGTGTTTGCCATACATCAGTGGGGTATGAGCTGACTTTTGTTGAAAAATGGATCTATAAGACTGCCGAAAAACGCGGGAAGGAGCATTTTACATATCTTATTGTGGCAAAAAATGAATTCGTACCAAGCCGAAAGGCAAGGCTTCAATCCAAACGAGAGCATGAAGAAAAAGGCCAATCCACAGACAGGCAAACTCGGCGTGAAGAGATGGCAACGCTGACAAAACAACCGGTAGTTAAATCAGCCGATTCAATTTCAGAGAGCCTATCTCCTGCTACCTCGGCGAAAAAAGAAGAGATGCCAGATGGAATGTGGAACACGCTTCCAGTTCCCCAGCATGTATACAATCGATCTCTATCATGGGGTATGCTCAAGAATTCGGACGTCATTATGTCCAGCAATAAGGCACTCACTATCCAGAATGAAGTTGATGACTATGAAAAGTTCTTCCTAGAGAAGATGCATGACTACTATAGAATCGTCAGTGAGCCACACCTCAAGGGGTATGCTAATTTCTGCAAACCGAACGGAGACCTGGTAAGAGCTAGAGTCAAAAAATACTTCTGGGGCTCCCGTGGAACACCTGCTTTTAGGCGTCAGTATGGGAACAGGATAAATTGGCAGTATGTTGGTGGTTACAGGTTACTCATGCGTTCAACGCGTGGAGGTTTATTGCCAAGTGGAATCCCTTTGTTCCGTGAAAAGAAGTTCACACAACAGGACAAGCCCAATACTTTCGTTGATGACGACGAGCTTTCTCCGATGGAAAAAACATCAATGCTTTTAGGAAATACTTCGGAATCAAGTGCGGACAATGCTGGAACTTCGGGTCGAGATATAGGCCAAGAAATTCAAAGGTCGGCCATAGAGCATTTCGCTAAAGGGCAAGAGTCCAAAATCCAATTCACACCTAAGAAAGGACAGCGAAAAGACTTTCACGCTGATAATTGGCGGAATGTCATTCGATCAACGAGGCGAACATTAAAAGAAAAAATGCGGCTGAGGCATGTTTCGACAGAATCAAAAAACTTGAAAGATCCGAAAAAGCCTTCCTATGTGCCCTAGCGAGTCTTTCTAGAGCTACTACAAGTAGTGTAGTTGCATAATGAACCATACCGAAATCAGGTAGGGCTCATAAAATTCTCCTGTTCGCTGTATTTCGGCATCGAGTAAATGCTGCCAATAGTGGTTGCAGGTTCGCTTGGATATGCATGGTAGCGCTACCTTTACTCGTCGTATTGAGGTGGACAGAAATCTTGTTGTAGTAACAGTCTCTTCTAGTGGATCATAATTATGACCGCCATTTGTATCAGATATGAGCAGAGGTGATATATTCTTTATTCGTAAAAAAAATGACTGTTTTTTCTTATACCCCAATGGATGAAGATAGCTGGGATACTGACGCATACGAAAACCATGACACCGATGAGCTTTCGAAATATAAAGCGAGTTTGCTGGGAGACTCATCATCAAATTTCATGCATCAAACGGGACGTGATTCTGCTGGTCTGATGGAAAGTAGTGTCCCGGAGAGCTCAGAGAATAATAGTACAGAAATTTCTTCGTCATCACAGAAGGAATATAGGAGCTTATTTACTCATCGTGAGATGTCGACAAAGAATTCACTTGCGACCGATTTGAAGAATGGCAATATCAGTGCGTCACGAGGATGGCGCACACTTGCTACGAGCAAGAAAACAGATAAGTTAAGGAATCACTTGGGAAAGATATACTTCGATGAAAAGAAAAACCTTATCTCCAGTTTTTCTCTCCGAACCAAGAGAAAGCCAATGGTCTCATTGACCAAGACAGATCAAGCGACGGAATCTGATTTTAGTGCGGAAGAAGATGATGAGTCGGATGTACCAAACACAAATCCAAGGGATGCACAAGACTATTTGTTGCCTCCCAAGCAAAAAGACATATGCAAGATCATCGGATCAATGGACAAAAAACTACGAGGGATAATTGGCGACGTCAGCTCATCGTCAAGTGACCAGATATCATCTGAGCGTATTTACGATGCCATGTTGTATTGCCAAAATACGTACGAACAGGAATTGCATGTATACGATCCATCGCCATTGCTTGATGCTTTCCGCCCGTTCTCAACTTTGAGTTTTCCGTTGGTCAATGTCCCTGGCAAATCACCACAATCGTTCAAAGAGAGCCTCGCATCACATCTCATGGCAAAGCCATCTAGTACCAATAGGAGGATACAGAGACCAGCTTTTTTAAAGAATCAAGACTTGATTGGTCTATCCCGAAACCTAATGCCACATCAAATACACGGCATACGCTGGTTACTATCTTTGTATGTGAACGGGCTTAATGGGGTCCTTGCGGACGAAATGGGCCTCGGGAAGAGCATACAAACAGCGGTTTTTCTCAACATCATTCGAATCATCTACAATACGAAGGGAAGTCATCTCATTGTATGCCCAACGTCTATGATTCATGAGTGGAAGAAGGTTTTTAGTGAATGGTGCAGGGAGTACACCATCTTCGGAGAAGCGTCGCGGGATGCATTAAAAACCTGTTGTTCGTGTACCATGGGCCGATCAGAGTCAACCGAGTGCGCATGCTCTTGCCATTGTGCGTTTCGAACAAACACGATCAGCGAGGTAAGCGAAAAATTTGTCGCTGCAATTTCACAAGGAAACTTTACGTCACTTCGTGGCATACTCGACGACATTGACATAATTATAGTGAATTACGACTTCTTGCGCCAAAAATTACGGCCAAAAAATAGCGATGATGAAGTACGGCATTCTGGATATAAAACTGAAGCGATGTCGTCTTACATACTCCGGCGTATGGTGCTTCGACGCCACTATAGCTACATAGTCTGCGACGAAGGGCATCGTATATGGAACCAAGAAAGCATCACATCGAAAAGGATTTTTAAATTGTCCTCTCAATTTCGCCTAGTTTTGACCGGAACGCCCCTGCAAAACAAGCTTTCGGAGCTTTCATCTCTTGTCAAATACATAATCATCAATCAAGCAGACACCAGATCACTTCAGAGGAAGCCAAAGCCAGGATTAAGCACGTTGGACCGGTCGAACTACAAAAATGTAGTGGAGGCCCCTTTAAAAGAGCTTTTTGCTGATATAACAGCAGCCCAACAAGCGAAGCAAACCCCTGGAAGGAACATACCATCTCAACTTGAACCACTGGCCATCAGGCTGCACCAGCTTCTGAGACCATTCATACTCCGGAGGGAGCGATGGGAAGTGCTGCGTTCGCCACAGCACAGACCGAATATGGGGAGCGATTCTCTGGAAACAGGATCAACAGGGACAAATCATCTTGCATATCCATCGACAGATCGGTTTGCTACGCATGTTATAGTGCGATGCCCTATATCAGATCTACAGGAGTCTCTCATTCAGAAAAAGCATTCAGCAAAGGATTTCCTTACTAAGGTCAATGAGCCAATTGACCCGTGTGGAAGCCTGTCAGGCTCTTCTTCACTTCTGGTAAGACTCAATCATTTAAAAAAGATTTCCATGCACCCTTACCTTTTACTCAGAGAGTTTGTCATCAACGAGGAATTGGTTGCGGCAAGTGGCAAGTTAGCCGTTCTTGATGAGATAGTGCACAAGCTTTTGGCAGAGGGTATTCACAGACCCTCAAATGCACCAAGTTCTGAAGCTGGATATAGTACAGCTAATGAATTAAGGGTTCCCAAAGCAAAGGTGTCGGATAAAATGCGCATAACTTTGAAGAATCCATCCCAAAAACGGTATCATAGAAAAATTCTGATATTTTGCCACTACCACGCGATGCTTGATCTACTCCAAGATTGGGCACGCCTACGGTATCTTTCATACAGGCGAATCGATGGGTCGACACCCGCCGAAGAACGTGCGAAAATCATTGAGCGGTACAACGAAGATTATTCGATTCCGATCTTATTCCTGTCGAAGAAGGCAGGCGGACTTGGCTTAAATCTTCAAGTTGCCGACACGGTTATTCTGTTTGAAATGGGTAGTAACTATAGCCTGGATGCCCAGGTAATATCCCGGATATGTCGAATCAATCAAAAGAAGCGCATAAAAATCATCCAGCTTCTGTGCGGTGCAGGTTTGGAAGACCAGACGCAGGAGCTATCCGCCCAAAGGCGATATACCAACGAGATGTTCCTTGATCAAGAACAGCTCAGTAACTATACGTCGCTGCAAGACAGAGCACAGAAATTACTTGGCCAAATCAAAAAGAGTATGTCGGAGAATGATGAAGACTCGAAGCAAATTTCAGACGAGATCGTTGCCATATCCCCAGGAAGTACGGATTGGAACATCGCTTTGGCACGAACTGCCGACGACCTTCAAAATTTCAACGAGATTGATCAAGCGAAAAAGTGGCCAAGATATGGCATCCAAACTTCGCCTACTCTCCGTGTTTCGTCATCGACTCGAGTATCGCAAACAGCTGGATCGGACGTTCACACGAACACACTAAACACAGCCAGAGGTGCCGGTGGGGGAAGAATCGTGCTACGTCCCAAAGATCACTTTCTCCACAGCTCTACACAATGTAAAAATGATCTCTCGTGAATTCATACAGTTACTTGTGTAACGCACCAGATCTAGAACTCATTTCCTTACTGCAATGAATAGATAATGTTTCTATTCTCCATCTGTGTTTCGACCGTAACAAATGATTGGCCCCGCACAAACCCTTATCCGAGTCAAAATCGCTATCTTATAGATTCATAAGTTTCTTCAATGGATTTCCAATGTACCGCTTCCTGCTCCGCTAATTGACGGCAAGTGATCCATAATCGCAGGTTCGATGGCTAGATAAGCACATGCACCACACACCACTTGCACAATCAAACTAAACACTAATCTAAAAATGTGTAGGCTGTTGGTACTCCAATAAACTTCTGTGTAACACTCACATTTTCACATATGCTTGACCCGTTTGTTCAATTTTCACAAGCCTTTTAAAAAGCATGCACACACTCTCTGCTTCAAGCGTATTTCATGTCGTCTAATTCCCTCCCACGCTTTAAACTACCGTAAATTTAGTAGACGTTTTCTCGTATCGCCACCACAAGCATCTCGGATCCCCCATATCTTCTATCCCCATCTGGCGATATAAACCTGGTCCCGCTAACTTTGAAAGAAGGCAATCGTCTAGTGGACGGCCATTGCCACTTGCGGCTTATAGGAGTAACGCCCTGACGTGGAGATCTCCATGACATCCTGCATGCGCGTATCCGTACCGATGTGCGATGTCCATGTAGAAGGACACCTCATTACGGAACACAAATAAGTGTTCTTGATTCCTCATCTTGAGGTACACAGACTGTGCGGAAGCCAATTGCTTTGACATGTTTGATGCGCTGCTGACTGACGCCTTCATCTGAACTGCGACTTGGCGAGTGTAGGCATGCCGTCGAACAAGCACCGAATCGAGTCGGTGCTCGGAATTATTGTGATTTATCGGGTGAGGTCTCAGAAAGTGAGAAGAACATAAACGTGAGATCCTATCACCATCTTTTACTCGGACCATTAATTTTCAGCGGCACTTGTGTGGATTTGCAGCCTCTGCTAGACTATTTCACACCTTTACAAGCGAAGTTCCACTCCGGCTTGGAGTAGACAAACTGCTATTTTTTGGGGCATAACACATCTCACGCTTCCATGTATTTCGATATTCTCACATGTATTTGGTGTTGACTGTTGCTGCAGATCTCTCACGCGTTCCACAGAGAAATCACCATATTTTTCCACGAGAATGGCAAACCATCTTAATGGACCGCTTCGTTGCGCAAATCACTGAGAAAGGGCTGGAAATAATTTCGGAAAACGACACGTCGCGTGACTATTGCGAATGGCCAGGCTTGACGTGCTACGGCGGAAAAGTGACTCGCGTACACTACTATCTCAAATACCACGGAAACTTTCATGTTGATTCATTGCCGCCGCATGTACAGGCTATCAACATTCAGAGTTGTCGGCAGCATTACGAGCTGCAAACCCGATCGCTTCCGCGCGCCCTCCAATTCTGTTACCTCAACTTTAATCTCCTTTACGGATCTGTTGATTTGCGGAATCTTCCAAACCCCATTCGCCGCCTTGACCTTTCATACAATCAACTGAATGGTCCCATTGATCTCACAGAATTGCCACATCGAATGGAAAGTCTCTGGCTACATGCAAACGCCATTCGGCAATCGGTAGTTTTCTACGCCGATCTCCCACCGGACATCCAAAACATCAAGCTCGTGGAAGACAGCAAACGCAAGAACTTAATCGGCGAAATCCGTGGACTCTATCCACCTAGTCCGGCCAATGTCAGGAAAATTTTTAATCCGTTCCCTTGGAAGAAGATACGTCAAGAGTGATAACGGCCCGTTTTTCTCAGGAAATCTCACATTATATTTTCTTCTTATGTTGTTGTCAAGTAAATTCCACTTTTTCTTCAAAATGTTCAACCTTAATTTGTCTATTTATCTCTAAGGACGTAATGAGGCCATGTGGCCCTCGCATTATTCCACTGAGCGTGTTTTTTCTGATGTCTAAAAACTCCATACGTCCAGGCGCATTCCATCAGTCAATTATGCCTGCAAAGCCATTCCCAGAAAGGCTAATGCCACTGACAGACTTGCGGAGTCACGTGAAGTCCACATAGAGTATGAGACTTCAGCTCCCAAACAAACAAACCAGCAAAAATCCTTTTTGAAAATACATAAACAAGCTTTATTCTGAATCCCCATCAGGTGCACTATGCTTATAACTGCTCCGCAATTACATTTTTGTTTTTAGCGCAATTTCAAAATTGCACGTGCCTTTCGACACGTATGCGCATGCTCTCTGCTTTTCGCGTTATTCATGTGGGCTAATCTCATCCCGCGTATTGAAAGCAAACAGAGGATAAGTAGATGTCTTCCCTCGTCTCGCCACCAAGGAGGTTCTCCCTTGGAAGTAATTTGGCGGTTTCCCGAACCTCCCCAAGGGCTGGGTAGTGGTCCTGACCCACCACCCTGCAGTGGCCATCAATAGGGTCGGCGCCATGACAGAAACACGACGAGGGGTTTAAAAAAGGTTCTTGGCTTCTCCCAAAACTGGGGTACTGGTCCAACCCACCACGGAGAGGTGTCCTTTCGTCGGGTTAGTCTGCAATTACATTCCCGCGAACAGGCCGCCGGGGAAAGAGGACAACCAGCGTTTTACCGGCAAACAGGCCGCCGGGGAAAGAGGACAACCAGCGTTTTACCGGCAAACAGGCCGCCGGGGAAAGAGGACAACCAGCGTTTTACCGGCAAACAGGCCGCCGGGGAAAGAGGACAACCAGCGTTTTACCGGCAAACAGGCCGCCGGGGAAAGAGGACAACCAGCGTTTTACCGGCAAACAGGCCGCCGGGGAAAGAGGACAACCAGCGTTTTACCGGCAAACAGGCCGCCGGGGAAAGAGGACAACCAGCGTTTTACCGGCAAACAGGCCGCCGGGGAAAGAGGACAACCAGCGTTTTACCGGCAAACAGGCCGCCGGGGAAAGAGGACAACCAGCGTTTTACCGGCAAACAGGCCGCCGGGGAAAGAGGACAACCAGCGTTTTACCGGCAAACAGGCCGCCGGGGAAAGAGGACAACCAGCGTTTTACCGGCAAACAGGCCGCCGGGGAAAGAGGACAACCAGCGTTTTACCGGCAAACAGGCCGCCGGGGAAAGAGGACAACCAGCGTTTTACCGGCAAACAGGCCGCCGGGGAAAGAGGACAACCAGCGTTTTACCGGCAAACAGGCCGCCGGGGAAAGAGGACAACCAGCGTTTTACCGGCAAACAGGCCGCCGGGGAAAGAGGACAACCAGCGTTTTACCGGCAAACAGGCCGCCGGGGAAAGAGGACAACCAGCGTTTTACCGGCAAACAGGCCGCCGGGGAAAGAGGACAACCAGCGTTTTACCGGCAAACAGGCCGCCGGGGAAAGAGGACAACCAGCGTTTTACCGGCAAACAGGCCGCCGGGGAAAGAGGACAACCAGCGTTTTACCGGCAAACAGGCCGCCGGGGAAAGAGGACAACCAGCGTTTTACCGGCAAACAGGCCGCCGGGGAAAGAGGACAACCAGCGTTTTACCGGCAAACAGGCCGCCGGGGAAAGAGGACAACCAGCGTTTTACCGGCAAACAGGCCGCCGGGGAAAGAGGACAACCAGCGTTTTACCGGCAAACAGGCCGCCGGGGAAAGAGGACAACCAGCGTTTTACCGGCAAACAGGCCGCCGGGGAAAGAGGACAACCAGCGTTTTACCGGCAAACAGGCCGCCGGGGAAAGAGGACAACCAGCGTTTTACCGGCAAACAGGCCGCCGGGGAAAGAGGACAACCAGCGTTTTACCGGCAAACAGGCCGCCGGGGAAAGAGGACAACCAGCGTTTTACCGGCAAACAGGCCGCCGGGGAAAGAGGACAACCAGCGTTTTACCGGCAAACAGGCCGCCGGGGAAAGAGGACAACCAGCGTTTTACCGGCAAACAGGCCGCCGGGGAAAGAGGACAACCAGCGTTTTACCGGCAAACAGGCCGCCGGGGAAAGAGGACAACCAGCGTTTTACCGGCAAACAGGCCGCCGGGGAAAGAGGACAACCAGCGTTTTACCGGCAAACAGGCCGCCGGGGAAAGAGGACAACCAGCGTTTTACCGGCAAACAGGCCGCCGGGGAAAGAGGACAACCAGCGTTTTACCGGCAAACAGGCCGCCGGGGAAAGAGGACAACCAGCGTTTTACCGGCAAACAGGCCGCCGGGGAAAGAGGACAACCAGCGTTTTACCGGCAAACAGGCCGCCGGGGAAAGAGGACAACCAGCGTTTTACCGGCAAACAGGCCGCCGGGGAAAGAGGACAACCAGCGTTTTACCGGCAAACAGGCCGCCGGGGAAAGAGGACAACCAGCGTTTTACCGGCAAACAGGCCGCCGGGGAAAGAGGACAACCAGCGTTTTACCGGCAAACAGGCCGCCGGGGAAAGAGGACAACCAGCGTTTTACCGGCAAACAGGCCGCCGGGGAAAGAGGACAACCAGCGTTTTACCGGCAAACAGGCCGCCGGGGAAAGAGGACAACCAGCGTTTTACCGGCAAACAGGCCGCCGGGGAAAGAGGACAACCAGCGTTTTACCGGCAAACAGGCCGCCGGGGAAAGAGGACAACCAGCGTTTTACCGGCAAACAGGCCGCCGGGGAAAGAGGACAACCAGCGTTTTACCGGCAAACAGGCCGCCGGGGAAAGAGGACAACCAGCGTTTTACCGGCAAACAGGCCGCCGGGGAAAGAGGACAACCAGCGTTTTACCGGCAAACAGGCCGCCGGGGAAAGAGGACAACCAGCGTTTTACCGGCAAACAGGCCGCCGGGGAAAGAGGACAACCAGCGTTTTACCGGCAAACAGGCCGCCGGGGAAAGAGGACAACCAGCGTTTTACCGGCAAACAGGCCGCCGGGGAAAGAGGACAACCAGCGTTTTACCGGCAAACAGGCCGCCGGGGAAAGAGGACAACCAGCGTTTTACCGGCAAACAGGCCGCCGGGGAAAGAGGACAACCAGCGTTTTACCGGCAAACAGGCCGCCGGGGAAAGAGGACAACCAGCGTTTTACCGGCAAACAGGCCGCCGGGGAAAGAGGACAACCAGCGTTTTACCGGCAAACAGGCCGCCGGGGAAAGAGGACAACCAGCGTTTTACCGGCAAACAGGCCGCCGGGGAAAGAGGACAACCAGCGTTTTACCGGCAAACAGGCCGCCGGGGAAAGAGGACAACCAGCGTTTTACCGGCAAACAGGCCGCCGGGGAAAGAGGACAACCAGCGTTTTACCGGCAAACAGGCCGCCGGGGAAAGAGGACAACCAGCGTTTTACCGGCAAACAGGCCGCCGGGGAAAGAGGACAACCAGCGTTTTACCGGCAAACAGGCCGCCGGGGAAAGAGGACAACCAGCGTTTTACCGGCAAACAGGCCGCCGGGGAAAGAGGACAACCAGCGTTTTACCGGCAAACAGGCCGCCGGGGAAAGAGGACAACCAGCGTTTTACCGGCAAACAGGCCGCCGGGGAAAGAGGACAACCAGCGTTTTACCGGCAAACAGGCCGCCGGGGAAAGAGGACAACCAGCGTTTTACCGGCAAACAGGCCGCCGGGGAAAGAGGACAACCAGCGTTTTACCGGCAAACAGGCCGCCGGGGAAAGAGGACAACCAGCGTTTTACCGGCAAACAGGCCGCCGGGGAAAGAGGACAACCAGCGTTTTACCGGCAAACAGGCCGCCGGGGAAAGAGGACAACCAGCGTTTTACCGGCAAACAGGCCGCCGGGGAAAGAGGACAACCAGCGTTTTACCGGCAAACAGGCCGCCGGGGAAAGAGGACAACCAGCGTTTTACCGGCAAACAGGCCGCCGGGGAAAGAGGACAACCAGCGTTTTACCGGCAAACAGGCCGCCGGGGAAAGAGGACAACCAGCGTTTTACCGGCAAACAGGCCGCCGGGGAAAGAGGACAACCAGCGTTTTACCGGCAAACAGGCCGCCGGGGAAAGAGGACAACCAGC
>LFNC01000256.1:47204-64471 GCA_001235845.1 Perkinsela sp. CCAP 1560/4 | reverse complement strand
AGACGTCGACCAATATCTCCACCAAAGGCTGCATCCGTTGTTCCATGCAGCAAATTGCCCACGCAACGCACAGAACAGTTTGGAGAATCGCTGGCAGCGTGCGGATAAGTCGATCACTTCATCACACAGGAGTGAAGTTTCTTCGTCATAAAATGCGTACCGAAAAGAATACACACAATGGAATAGACGCGTTGAGCGAATACAAACGTAATGCAAAAATTCCATTAGACGGCCTATCGTAAAAAGTGAGCAGACAAAGTTGATCCTTCAGAGTTGGGCGCTAATAAATTGGAGCGACTTCGTAGCCTTGGCCATATTTCCAGTACCAGTAGATGGCTGTCACGACGGCCGAGACGAACGTGGACGAGCAGATTAAGAACCAAATATATGACATAAACTCTTCCTCGGTGGCGAGCTGTGCACGCTGCTCCCACGCGCGCTCAAAGTGGCCAGCGTACGTCTGCGCCTCGCACGTGAAGAGGATCCGCACCCATATCTTGATCATTTGACGGCGGAACTCGTCGGACGCCTGTCGGGACATCATATACGATGTCATCTTCTGTATTTCGTACTCGTCTTTGGGGATGATGTTGTTCATGTTGTCGTACATCATCGTGCGGAAGTACATGATGAAGTATTTCACTCGCTCGGTGTTGATCTTCTCCTGCATGTATTTGTTGACGATATCGGCGAAGCGCAATTCAGCGGCAGTCCGCAGCTTCAACCGAAAGAGCGTCGGCGACAGCGGGTAGGTGTACTTGTCCATCTCGCGGTAGGCGAAGCCCTTGGCGTACTGGGACGTATAATTGCAGAAGGGCGTGAGCTGCCCACCGAAATTCGCGAGCCCGCCGGCGAGTTTGGTCTCATACCGTGGCATTGTGGTTTTCTGATAGAAAAGATACGAAAAGGGTTGAGCTACACTGCGAGCCGAAAAGCATGTGAAAAAGTTGAAAATACTAGTCCTGTCGAAGATGAAATACTTCGGTTTCCAGCCCTTGATCTGGCGTGAGGGTCTTGATGATCACCGTGTCACCGCAGTAGATATCTCGCTCAGAAGCTCCCGAGAAGGCATCTTTCACAAGAAGCTGTGCCTCTTCCTTTGAGAGTTTGATATTCTTGCGATCACTTTCCGCAATGCTCTGATTGGTTCTCAGGATATAGTGGTCGAGCAGGGGCTCAATGAGTGTATGTCCAGATCCGGTCGCGCCGTAGGAGAGCGGCTCCGTGCACCCGATGGCGTCATAGGAATAGCAGATCCCGTCCCCGGCGGCATTTAGCCCAGCGAGGACGTTGAAAGTGTAGAGCGGGAAGAACCGGCGGAAGTAAAGCTCATTCGAGAGGAGCTGTGCAATGGACTCGGTGTTCGGCGACCGATTATTGTCAAAGTTGTACCACCGTAGCTTCTCCTTGAGGACGTGCTGCAGCGCGATCCGGTCGGCCTGCATGCCCGTGGAGCCAAGAAGCGTACGGGGCGCGACGAGCGCAACCTTTGAGCTATCCTCCCGCGAGAAAATAGTAAATCCCTCACTGAGGCGAGTGTCAGCAGCGATGATCACATATCCAGGACCACCGATGGCGATAACACAGCCGCCATTGTCCTGATATGGGCTCCAGTCGGCGTCGTGTTTAGTGCTGCAGCTGCGGCAGCTCTGGGCGGAAAGGGGCGGGCAATGTATCATACGACTACGAAGAGAGCAAAGGAGAAAACAAATTTAAAGTACAAATTTGCTGGATCTTCAATTTTCTATGGAAAAGAGCCAAACTGTTGCCGACCGAAAAGCTGGCTGCATTTCAGAGACTGCGCATTTGAAATCGATGGAAAATACGGAAGAAAATGAGAAAGTCACTATGAATGCCGAGTATGGAATTCCACTCTCACAGAAAAGTAGCATATACCTAACATCGTTCATTTTTCCACTTTTACTCTTCTATGATCTCCGTTTGACTTCCTTTGAAGGTGCCGTCTTTTGGCATCACAAAGGAAATCACGGTGTAGCATCGGCCCATTCCGCGCTTGTCTTTCTCACCGACAGCTTCTCGGACTTTCCTTTCCATGCGAACGCGAATGCGATGTGGTGGGTTTTTGATGCCATTGGACCAGACGACTTTGTTGAGCTTGGCGTCAATTCGATTATCGCTCGTGCCGAGCATCTTCTTGGCGTGGTCTCGGAGGGCTTTGCAGGCTCTCGGCGCTCTTTTCTTATGTGTAACGTTGGTCATTTGACGTGAGATGCGAACTGTCGTTTCGACGGTGACAACTTTGGGGAGGTACTTTCGCTTTGCGGTTTTGGCTACCATTTTTTTGTAGAGATAAACGCGTGGAATAGATGGATAGTCAAAATAATTTTCTGGGTGAAACGTAATGTTTGAATTGAACCGAGGCGAAAGAGAAGGCAATTTTTTTGTGAAATAAAATGACAAGCGGCGAGGGCCAAATGGATCGGGCAATACACTGCTGAATATACCAAGTAGCTGAAAACCAAGGCTAACGCAGAATGTTAGTCTTCAAAAAACCATGGATGCGAAAGGGCTGCCATGGAAGTTATTCGTTGACGCGGATCAATTTCCAGCAGTTGATGCAGGAGGTTGGCCCCACTCGCGCTCAATCCGGGTGCGTGCTTTTCCAAATTTGGCACACCTCGCCATTTTGGAAAGTCCGAAGAGAAGTGTGGCAATGCTTCAAGGCCAGATGTGGAAGAAAAGAGAATGGACGATGATCCGATGGATGGTATGTCCTTCGAGGATGCCATTCCAGTATCTGATTCGATACCGGCAACGGATCGCGTTAGGTAGTCGAACCCTCCATGGTCATGCAAAAACAAGTTCTGCTGTTTCGATTTGTGGGGTGAATGGAAGTCACTGGGTGTACGTGGTTGTTCCCCTGGTGTGCCTAAGAGCTGATATATTCGCAAGAGCTGTTCAACTTCATTTGTACCTCGAAACAGAGGACCTTCTGTCGGATGGGCCATCTCCCACAGAACACATCCAAGTGCCCAAGTATCGATACCGCCATCGTACACTGTCGAGCCTAATAAAACTTCGGGGGATCTGTACCACAAGGTGACGACAGTATTGGTCAAAGGACTGCGAAGGCTATCCGGCCATGATGGAGTCTCATTTGTTATCAAAGTTGCAAGATTGAAATCGGTCAATTTGATATCCATTCGCGCTTTATCGACGAGGATGTTGTGTGGCTTGATGTCACGATGCAGGACGCCAAGTCGATGGAGGTGAACCACAGATAACAACAGTTGGTGAAACAGTTTCTTGAGAGATTTTTGAGTCAGTAAGTTGGGATGTTTGGTCAAAAAGTGACGAAGATCGCCATCGGGCATATAGCCAAACACCAAGCATAGCGCAGAAGAGTCCATTGTAAATTTCGACACGAGAGAGGGATTCTTCTCTGGAGCGTGAGATTGCCTTCTTGTCAACCTGTCGCCACTAGTGACAGCGGGGAAAACCACGTCTTTTAATTCGACGATGTATGGATGTGGGATTATGAAGGAGAGAATAAATATTTCGCGCAGAACACTGCACGGGATGAAAGGATATTTGGTGCTGAGTTCCATGAAGGTCGGAAAATTGAATTCCACAGAAGTCGATTGACTTTGAGATATTAATCGGCATGATTCATTTGAAGCCATTGTGACCGCCTCTGAGGGACTAGAGCTTACATCTCCTTTATTATGAAGAGATTCATCGTGTAACGAAGGGTATTCACTTATTCGCCAGTTGGTCCAACCTTTGTCAATTTCACGGTGATTTTTTGAATTGTCTTTTTTGTTGTTTGTATTGTTGGACTCGAGACCCAGTGAAGTAGGATTTGAACTTCTCTTTGACAAGTCCGAATGATGTAATCTGTCAGAGGTAGACTCGTGTTCTACGATGACTGAATCCAATCTTTTAATAACTTTAACAGCAACATTGCTCCCATTGTTAATGTGGTCTTTGCATTTGTACACCACACTGTACGTGCCTTCACCAAGTCTTTGGAGAACCTCAAACCTCGTTCCGGTATTCATGGGCTTCTTCATGTTATGGCCAATTTCATATATCTTACAACTTCAATAAGTCATCCCATGATAATTATTCTACCTAAAACTTGTATCACGCGAGGACAGTGGACTACTAAACTTACAGTAGAAGAAGTGCACACTGTAAGCATGGGAAGTAATACGTAAGCCCAAATGACGACAAATCTATTCCGAATATACCCGAAAAAACGATAGAACGGTAAAACGAACTCACTCTAAAATTAATCTATTTCCCGTTAGAATCCGATGGATACAATAGTTGAAGCAAAACCGGCGCTACGTAGCATTAGCTTTCTTTTCTTTTAATTTGAGAGATTTCAGTTGCCAATCAAGAAGTGTTTCATCGCGGATTTGGCACTCGCTTTTATACATACTTTCATCGAATACAGCTCCAGTGATATTTTCTATCTTAGTAGGAGTCACCAAAACGCTACATTTCACATGAGCGACACACTCTCCATCTCGTTCATACAAAATTGGATATGGGTCTACCATCTCGTTTCGCAGACACTCCTGAAGACCAATGCGTCCCCGTTTCTGATCTAAGTGCCTTATCGAAAAGGGAAAAGTCTGAAATCGCTGATTGACTTCATTGAAAACATCCCTGGATGCCTGAAGCTTAAGCTGGTAATTGTTGTCAAGGGATTTTTTAAAAACTAAAGGCCTTTGGTCACGTTCTTTAAGTTTGCCAGACCCTGTTGTCATCAGTATATCGATTGCCCATACTTCATTTTCCTCGATTTCCATGTCTCTTACTTTCCCTTCTGGCACATCCTTTCCGGCAATAACATGAGCACCATCGATAATGTATCTCGACATTCGATGCGAGAAAACGCCTTCGACACAGTTAACTCCGTACTCTTTTGCCACTTTTTCCATAAGTTCGGTTATTGCATAATAACTCACACCAGGCCGAAGTGCTCGTGTGACAATGTCTAGAGCTGAATGCGCAGCTAGTATGACATCTGCTTGTTTACCTGTGATCGGTGCTTCACCAACGACAAAAGTATCGGCAGTAACGCTACAGTATCCGTCCACATGACAGCCCAGATCAATTCTGACTACGTCCCCAGAACTAAGCACCTGATTATTTTTACTTTCTTCAAGATCGGGACTGAAGTGACAAACTGCCTCGTTTACAGAAATGCATGTTGGAAATGCAATGCCTTTATCAACACGATTATCCCCCTTCTTGCAATATACCTTAGAACACTCTTCAGTTATAATTTTATCACCGAGGCAGCACAATTCGTAAACAGATGATCCTTTTTTCGCCTCCTTATAGATCGCCTTCAGAGCCTTTGTGGCAAACGCCGCTGCAAACTTGTATTTTTGCACAACCTCTGGATTAGTTATAGAGGTATTCTCCTCTACTTCGGAACTGTATCCATCTTCCTCATAGCGGTCGGTCATTGCGGAAAAAAGGTTACCAAATATCTGAAAAATCCGGAAGTGATATAAATCGCCTAATAATATGGTGTTTGAAAACCCGGTGAATTTCAAGCCGTAGTACCGCTTGAAATTAAGCCATAATAAGGTAATGATATCCTCATTATAAATTTTCCGAGTGAATGAAGACCTTAAAGCGGGAAGCATTCTGGATATGGTGCTTACCGAAATCCTTCCTGCGAAATGGCTATACGAATTATTGAGAAGTAAGGAAAATATCCGTGCAAAAACACAAGGAATTTCTTCAAAAAGTACGCGAAGTCCGCTAGAGAAACTATTTTTGGTACCCAATTTATACTTACCTTCGCTCAGCGCACCGGGAGGTACTGCTTTTTTCGTTAAATTACTTCTATATTATTTTCACTAATACGCTGATTTTTATTAGTATTATCAACTATTAAGGAAATCGTCTTGGGCAGATGTTCATTAGCAGGTAGATGTCGAAGCATTTTTCAAACATCGTTTTGTGCAGAAAACGTTCAGGAATGGGATTAGGAAGAGTTTGTGATAGATGTGACGGCAAGTGTGTCCATTGTGATTCCGAAATAGGGTTAGAGACATTAGTACGAATCTGTGATGAATGTAGTTTTTTGGTAGATGGAAACGGCCAACAAAAATGCCTTGTGTGTGATGTCCCAGGGGCATTTAATATTGCATACTATTGCTACCAGTGCACCTTGATGGGTTACGATATTTTGGGGTGTCCCAGGGTAACGTCTATGGGCTCTGCCCGCATTGACTCCTTGTACTTCGAAAAGAAGAAAACTTTAGATATTCAGAAGAAATAGCTAATTTGTGGCTTCGGATCCTGTGGTCGACTTGTAGATTTTCTTTGTTCGGATAGACCTGAATGCACATTATTACACGAAATATTGTCGTTTAGATGTTGTCTTAAATTAATTTACAAGGATGCCAGAGCAAGAAAGGGGAAGCGAGCACTGCGATGAGAGTCTCAGCTGCATGGAGGACAGTGAAAATTATCTTTGGGAGAAAAAAGCTTACGAAACCAGAATCGCTCGGCAGCCATTAATCCTTGGACCAGGAACAGAAAGATTTCTTGACGGGAAGATGCCTCTTTCCCCATTGAGTCATGCAGCTACTCATGAAGGCGCATTCGAGGGTATTCGACTGGACTTAACTGAAAATCACAGTAAGACATTTGAAGCGTACGCTGAATCATGTGCATACGAGCAAAACTTAATTAGTAAAATTACAGACCAGGGGAATGTACGAGCGAACCTTGTAGTTTTAATAGGAAGAAACAACTGGTTCGATGGCCACTTAATTTCCAGACTTGTGGCATCTGGCTATAAAGTATTCTTTGCTGCACAAGAGAAAGTGGTCGACGGCATTGAAGGTAGTTCAAATGACATTCTGAGCTTTTCTTGGATATATGGAGCAAGTGGCCTTCCCAATCCGCGGCGCGTTATCATTGACAAGCTGATAAATGAGTACGGCACCATTCACTCTTTAGAGCTTGCAAGGGCACTGAAAGATGCATCTGTAGTTATAGACAATGTCTTTTCTCGGAATGAATCCGGAAAAAATGTATACCCATTGCTGTCAATAATTGAGAGTATTAACCGCCAAAGGTTCAACGGAGCAGGTATAATCAAGCTCATTATCGGACGATCCCAATGGAAAGCTTTTTCAGTCTCTGATTTTTCTATAGAATCACGAGAGGAGATTATTCGGCGAGGTAAGCTCGTCCAAACCAAAGTTGTATTTCTCAGCCATGGTACCCTTTTGGGGCCTTTTCGTCTGAACTACACCTGCACCCAATGTTATCAATGCTCAGGAATCCCAAAACTATTAAAGGAATCTCGAATCGGCCTTCATATGTTTAATGATTATTGGATATCGCCCGTAGACGTACGAGATGTTACAAAAGCCTATTTACGTATCATTGAGATTCCGGAGATTCGCGAGACTCAATACCATCTTGCAAGACCACCGATCTCCAAAACTTGTCTCTTTAGAGCCTTGCAGAAACATCAGGGTGGACTAAACAGTATATCTTTTTTCGACAAGCTCATAGGCTCTATCGCTTTCTTGTTTGAATGCGCCGAGAACATGGAACTATGGGTGACAAAAGAATCTGGTCAGTTCCAGTGCGCGGAGAAGCTGCAGTCTCAACTTGGCATTCGCATGCGTCCCCTAAATGCAACACTTAAAACGACTTTCCAGGAATATAGCGAATACTCTCAACATTGTGAAGCGACACGAGAGTCTAGATCCCCCCGTTTCATTCCTGTAAGCATTGGTATGCTTCTCATCACACGCTTTCTGTATAGTCGGTATTGCTCAAATTAATAAGAGTCACTGGTTTGCTGCACTTCATGAGACCCTTGTTGTGATCACTACCAAGGCCTTCTGTTTCACGATGGCTTTCGACTAACGTATTCAGTGATTGACCAAAGTTCGCCTGTGTAAAAAACTGCTCGTATGTTTATCAGGGCGAGAAATGTATTGCGTGTTTTGTTCGCTAACTTATCCGACGAATATTGAGTAACAATCATTTTTCCCTGTTCTGAAATGGCTTCAAGATAAATGTGAAATGCCCGCAAGTGCTTATCACCTGGAATACCTGATGCATACAAGTTAGACTTGGCATCACTATGAAGAGAACTATCAGAGCTTATTCTCGTCTCGCTGATCCACCGAAATGGTACGCCAAACCAGGACTAAATCTCGAAAAGTATGCCACTGTCAAAGGATATCTCAATCACTTGAATGCCGGGAGATGGGGCGGAAACTATAGAAAACAGCAGCCATTGTGGCCATCCCTGGAAGACATCAACGTTGATTCGAAAATTATTGCCTACACTGCTGGCCACCCACTCGATAATCTCAGCACAGAACACAAGCTAGACACACTTACAAAGCTTCAGTCAAAGCATCCGCTGATCGAAAAGGATAAATCGAATATGAAGTGGGAAGAAGCTGGCCTCGATAATGTTCTCAGTTCCGTACTCAGCTCATCTCTGGGCGATGGACCAAATGATGCACAACTGCGAGTTCTCCAGCTTTTGGTGGCCCACTCAACGCCAGGCGCAGCACCGGGTGATGTTCTCGCAAGTATGCCAATCAGGAGCGGAAAGACGACCCTCCTGCTCATTGGACTCATGCATGCCATCCGGACCGAGGATGCCGGCCTCAATATGATGTTCTGTGCCAGCGCGCAAGCGTGCTACAATTGCTACAATGCCATTTTTGGAATGTTAAGCCATTTCGAGAAGAATACTGGCGTCGACCCAGCTGGGATTCTCGGCGCGGCGGATCGATCATGGATACTCGTCGCCCCCTTCCGTGATGACGCTGAAACGTATGTCTCTCTGCTCATGCGATCAAGGCGTCACCCAAGAGGGCCAGTCCGTATCATCATTACAACTCCAGATGTGTGGAACGACATGGAAGGAAGTGCTTCCATGGGCAAACTGCACACTGCCAGCTTTGGTTATCTGAGAAGACTATTCGTTGACGATATCCAAACCCAACTCGCCCTTCCATCCGAAACCGCATCCAATTCCGAATGCAGGCAGTATGACACAGATCCACCAGCAGTCTCATTGGCCCTTGCGCATATCCACCAACGATTGAGCGCCCCCACGAGAGCCTTGTTGCAACTCGCACTGATTGCGAATGATCTTGAAACTCGGACGAAAAACTTCCTCCATCAACTCTGTCTAAACATATACAACACAAAAGAGGTACTGACGCAGCAGTGCAATATGCTGGCTCAACACAACATGTTTTCCTTTCTATATCACCACGAACGATCGCTCCCTGCGTTGTTTGGTGAAATTGTCTGCGCACGTTTTAGAAGTCAAGTCCCCAGATGTGTCATTTTGACCACCGATAAGCCGCAGTATATTGACGGACTTGGACAGAGTCTCGGTCTCGCCGGCTTTCAGCTGAGCACATTTTGGGATGTGGTCTCGGATGGCTCCGAACCAAAAGTCGGGTGTGACTGGCAATTTCTCCTGCTTCAAATTTCGGAATTCGAGCTCATTCGGCATCTGCCGGAATTCACACACTTGGTGTTCATTGACACACCCCGCAATCGATTCGATTATGCCCACATACTGAAAGGTCTCGACACAAGGCTTTCCCACATATGTCTGGTGCACATATGGAAAAGTGCAGGTATTCGAGTGCTGGCGGAGACCCTTGACGAGATGAACGTCAAGCTCGAAAAGACGCCAGTATGGCTTCAGCAGCGGAAACCGATTCCAGGCAGCAACACGCAGTTCACAAAACTTGACATGAAAGAGGTGTACACCCGGGTGAAACCGCTTGAGAAATGGGGCCTCAACCCCCAGCACAGTGTCGAAAACCGCTACATCGCCCAAGACGACCCCATTGTGACGCTCAATGCAGATTTGCGGAAACAGGATTCTGCGATGATGTACGCGAAAGAGGACTACACGCCGCTTGGCGTCCAATCCCAGCGGTACAATAAAACAAAGCAAGTCTACCGTGAAACTGTGAAAAATCAAGAAATTGTCTCGGAAATGCTGGATCGTAAAATGATAAATCCGCGAACCCTCAAGCCCACAGAGCATATGTGGGATTGGCTCCACAAATAAGGGAAAATTCCCAATTTTTGTCTGAATTATTGATACCATGCTTCACATCAGCCCTTGTATTTTCCTGACTTCTTCCTTGAATTTTCGTCTTGTAAGGTCATCCATGTTAAGACGTGCCTGCAGCTTTCGATGGAACACCCGAACGCCGCTCTGTACCACCTCCAGAGCACTCTACTCGAGGCAAGGCGACACCAAAGACTTTTACACTCTCCTTGGAGTGTCAAAAACTGCGACCCCCGAAGAGATCAAAAAAGCATATCGCCGCAAGGCAATCGAAAAGCATCCCGACCAGGGCGGCAGCTCTGAGGAGTTTACCAAAATCAATGAAGCCTATTCCGTGCTCAGCGATTCCTCCAAGCGGTCAATGTACGACCAGTATGGGTCCGAAGGGGTCTCTGAGCAGGCTGGCGGCGGGTCGCCTGGCTTTAACCCGGAGGATATTTTCTCCCAGTTCTTTGGTGGTAAACAGCACGCGAGGGCGCCCTCAGCACCAATGACAGAAGACAAGGCGATTTCGATATCAGTGACTTTAGCAGAGCTCTACAAGGGCGAGACAAAGACAGTCCGCATTCGACGGCCGGCCGTCTGTACGACCTGCATGGGGAACGGCTCAACAAAACCCGGCGCCAAGAAGAGCTGCAAGCAGTGCAACGGGAGTGGGCAGGAGACCATTGTCAACCAGGTTGGCCCAGGCATGGTCCAGCAGTTCATCACAACTTGCCGAACGTGTAAGGGAAGTGGAAAGTCGTTGCGGCGGGAGGATGCCTGTCGAACGTGTCAGGGTGAAGGCTACAGCCAAGAGCAGGCGGATATAGAGATTCCCCTCAACTCCACCGTCTTTCATAAAGATATCCTCGTCCTGCGGGCAAAGGCGGGGTGCATACCAGGGGCCGCTCCGGGTGATCTGCATGCCCAGGTCGAGGTTCGAAACCATCCAGTTTTCCAACGGAAAGGCTTCGATCTCATCTCGAAACAGCCAATATCGCTCATCCACGCACTCGTCGGAGGTGATTTTACCTTGGCCCACCTCGACGGCAGGGAGATTGTCGTCCGCACAACAGCCCGACAGGTTCTCAATTCCGGCATGGTGCTACTCATCCGAGGCGAAGGAATGCCTCGCAACAATGGGACACGCGGCAACTTGTATGTCATCCTTGAGCTCCAAATGCCACGAAATCTCACACCACAACAACAGACTTCTCTCAGGGAAATTTTGGGACAACCAAAGACGGCGTCGAATGCGTCATCACAGCAGTTGCGATCTCCCGAGGTCGTCACTGTGCAGCAGGAGGAGTTTTTCGAAAATAAATCCCACGAATGGTCAAAAGTCGAATCGAGCAATAGTTCAATTGCCCCGGGAGTGGAGAAGATCTCCAGTGATTCGTATTCTGAAGGACACACTGCCGGACGACGTCAACGAGGGTCTCCGGGCGGCCAACGAACGCAGCAATGTCAGACTGCCTAGTAAAGACAGACTTCATTTTTTGACAACGCTTTTTTCCTTCGACCGACATCTCATTCAATGCCTTCCAGCAATTGGAACAGCAACCAGTGAATAATCTTATGATGATTGCGTTATTTTGCGATGTTTTTTTCTGGGCTTTCTGTATAGAACGAATTCTCTTGCGGATTGTACTTTGCTTCGATCCTTTTGGCTCATCGAATTTCTACGCGCCCTCAAAAATGTCAGTCGATACCCAAAAAATCCTCGAGCATATCGTACAAGCGACAAACCACTTCGACACACTCGGCCTCGGGGCACAGAGACAAACATGCACGACCACCGATGTTGTCAAGGCGTACCGACGGCTCGCGGCCCGTATCCATCCCGACAAGTGCGCCGACGATCGTGCAAAGGAGGCGTTTGATAAGGTCAACCAAGCCTCGAAGGTTCTCGGCAATGAGGCGTTGTTAAAAAAACTCCAGTCAAAGTTCCAAAAGGGACCACTGGGCGCAGAGGGGAGCTCCAATGCATCCGAGGCGCAACGCAGTGCCATCCACGCCCAGCACTTGCGGCGTCAATCTGAGCGTGAGGAAAGGCGGGCCCGGAAAGAAGTCGAACGAGTAAATGCCAAAAGGCAAAATGAGGAAATTTTAGTGAACCAAAAAAAATGGAAGGCGCACCAGCAGAGTATGATGAGTAGGAAGTGAACCTCTCTTGTGTGATCAGTTCCAACGGGGCTCCACGTGTGTATACCGTATCGTCATGGTAAGCGATTCGGATTCGGGCATTTCCGCTTGACGCTTTCCCTCATGTTCAACAATTATTTCACTTTCGGCATTTCATTGATTCATACAATATACAATGGGGCGCAGACCATTTCGTTGCTACCGCTTTCAAAAGAACAAGCCATACCCCAAGAGTCGCTTTTGCCGTGGTGTCCCTGACCCAAAGCTGAGGACATACGACATTGGGCGCCGAGCCGCGGATGTCCAGGAGTTTTCCCACACTGTACACATCGTCTCCATGGAGAAAGAGCAGATCAGCAGCGAGGCGCTCGAGGCAGCCCGTATCCAATGCAACAAATACCTCGTCAAGACCTGCGGGAAAGACAGCTTCCACATCCGCATTCGCGTCCACCCAACTCACGTGCTGCGTATCAATAAGATGTTGAGTTGCGCTGGTGCCGATCGGCTCCAGCAGGGAATGCGTCAGAGTTACGGCAAGCCATACGGAACAGCCGCCCGAGTGAGCATCGGCCAAGTGCTGATGTCAGTCCGAACGAAGGAGCAGTTTGTCCCAAATGCCTTGGAGGCATGCCGAAGGGCCAAGTTCAAGTTCCCTGGACGACAAGTCGTGTGCACATCGCAATACTGGGGCTTCACGAACATCCCACGCGACGAATTTTTGGATCAACTGGAGAGCAAGAAGGTCGTCTCCGCCGGATCACATGTCAAGCGAGTCCGCGCAAAGGGCAAGATCAACGAGACGAACGCTTTTGCTGAGCGGGCGACGGTATGTGCCGCCTAAATCATTGGCCAGGGGCTTTATAGGAATTAGAAATCGAGTCATTATATACTGAATAATGTTGTCTGTCGTAGGTGTTTGTATGGATCGATCAAGTTGATTGTTTGTTGATTGTCTGATTTTTGAGTATCGAAAAATGTGCGTTCGGTGCTTCGAGTGTCATGCATTTCACCACTCGCAGCTTTCCTCGTCTGGACAAGTGCGTGGTAAAACATTGGAGTTTCGAAAGTTCAAGTCAATATTTCCCCCCAATTCGTACACCTTTCATCTTCTCTCAGTATATTGACATGTTTTACCACACCTACATTCTCACCAAGCGTGGCCCATTGGCAAAAATCTGGCTAGCCGCCCATTGGGACCGCAAACTGACGAAAAATGATGTCAAAGTCATCGATCTCCCCAATGTTGTTTTAAACATTATCGAACCAGTCGTGCCGATTTCCCTCCGTACCTCCGGGGAGCTCATGCTTGGTGTTGTCCGGGTGTATGGACACAAAGTGCGGATTCTCCTGAAAGAGTCCCACGACGTCGCCCAAGAGCTCTCTCGGGGAAAGGACACCCACCACGCCACGATGACATTCGGCAAGGGAAAAAACGCGATAACGAACGAAACCATTTCCGCTGTCACGTACACTGAGCCCATTGATACAAACACTGCGCTGTCGACGGAAAAAGGCTTTGACAAGGAGTTTGCAATGATTGAGCATTTGGTTATGAACACCGGCGGGAGCAACCCCGCGGAGGTGCGAAAGCCCTTGAGTGACGAGCAGTCGCTCATCAATACATGGTTCCGTTCCGGCCCGGGTGGAAAGATCGACCACCAGCAATACAACCCAGCGAATACATTTCTAGACTTCCGAAGCGAGGTCAACCGAGACTTTTTCCACCGGCGGGAGGAATCCCAAACCATCAGCGATCCATCCAAAAAAAGTAGCTCCTCCGGCTCGTCCATCGAAGCCCTTCGACGGTCAATGGTGCCGCCCTCCGCCGAGAAGAATCGCTTCCACATCGACGTCGGTCTGCCAGTGGAGGAGACGGCCGAGCTGCCAGAAATACCCGACCTGGCCATGCGGACGCCGTTGAAATTGCCGCCATATGAAGCCTACGGCGAGATGGGCGCCCCGATGCCTGAAGAGACCCCAGCCCATGCACACGACGAGCCCCCACGGAAAAAGCGACTCGTCCTGAAGCAGTCCCTCGTCGATGCTGGTGAAACCGTCATATCCTCCGAGGCGTACCGAAAGACGATGAAAGACCGCAATGAGATTCTCTTAGACTACTATCGCCAAGGGTCAAGCTTTTATCCCGATGAGCCGCTGCCAGCAATAACCGACATGACATCACTGCTTGCTGAGGACCGACCCTGGAAGGCCTTTGAGAAGATCTTTGGAGAGAAACTCAAGGCAAATGCGATGACACATACCACAGACGAATCCCCCGCCGAGTTCGGCAGGCAGTCCATGCGGGGAGAAGCTGAAGAACCGCTCCCCGAGTTTGCCTCGAATCTCTTCCCGATGCACGATTTCGGTCACACAGATCTTGCCGAGCCGCCGTTCGCACATGCAGAGCTTTCCATGCGGATCGAAGAGCAGGAAAAATCATCCTCGGTCTTTTTAGCGGATTTGCAGAAGGAGGCGAGTGCTCACCGGGTGGTCATTTTCGATAAAATCATGCATGGGACTTCGCGGCGGTCCGTTGCTCGCCACTTTGGTGATCTCTTAGCGCTGGCCTCGAGGGGAGAAATTCAAGTGCAGCAGGACAGGCCATTCCATGATATTCGCATTACTGTTTGATCAACTGAAAATTCAGGGAGAGCGTTCCGCCGGGTCACATTTTGAAAAGTGTTTCTTTTTTCAGTATTGAATTGCAAAAGATAGTATTTCGACTTGTCCTTTCGATTTTTCCGTTGAGTGCACGAATGTTTTCCACACGCGTAAACCGGCACTGACATGTTGCATCGTCTCAACTTCCTTCGTCGCTGGATGGTCGTCGGGCCCCAATCCAACCCATTGCCAGACTCCATCAACCGATCCTCCCCGACCGCCGCTCCGCTCACCCAGCCGCCAGCCTATGCAGCGGCTCTCATGCCCGATGACCCCTTGCGGCCACTCAGCTCTTCCATCTCCGAAGTGCACGCGATCCGGCGCATTGTCGTCGACACCACCCAAATGAAGAAAACCCATCTCCAAGTCTCCAACGACACCATCGCCCAAGAAGCCCGCCGTCGGATCGCCTCGGTCAACGTCGCGGCGACACTTGGCACTGACTCGGTGAACGCTCTCGCGCCTCGATATGTCATTCAGCTCCTCGCGAACGCCGCGTATTTTGGCTTCAACTCGAATGATGCGATTGTCTCGCAGTGCCTCACGTGGATTAAGCGCCACCTCTCCCTGCTGAAGATGGCCGACATGGGCGCCGTGGTGTTCGCATGCGCCGCGGCCCAGTCGAAAGACGCCCGTGAGATCATCGAACGGATTGCCCACAAGGTGGAAGTTGCCTCGAAATATATGGATGAAGACACAATTTGCCACGTCATCTCGTCCTTCGCAAAGGTCCGATACGCCAACGAGCGGTTGTTTCTCTCCATCACCCGGCGCGTCATGACACTCTGCAGCGCCGGGGGTTTCAAGCATGAGTCGCTCGTCCCGCTGATCGACTCCGTCGCCAAAGCGCGGATCCGCTCGACGGCGCTGACGAATGCCCTCATGTATAATATCATCAAACGGGGCAGAGAAGGCCTCGCCTTCCCCCCTGAGGAGTTTGTCATGGTGCTGTACGGGTTTGCGAGGCTGCGACTGCAGAATGAGAAATTCATCAAGACTTTATCGACCCGTGCCAGTGTGTTATCCTTCCACATGAACGCCCTCCAGGTGACCTCAGTGCTCCACAGTTTTTCCATGCTGGGATACAAGTTTGAATCCCTCGTCCAGCATCTCTCCACGCGGTGCAGTGAGATCATCAATGACTTCTCCGCGAGATATGTGGCGATAACCCTGCAGAGTTTTCGGCGACTGCACGTCAACTCCCCGGAGCTCTTCGATGCGCTGGCGGAGAGAGCCTTGGCCGTGGTGCCGCAGCACACTGCGCGAGATATCGCCACCGTCGTGAGCTCACTGGAGTTTTTCAGCTTGGCCGACGAGGAGCTTTTTCAGAAACTCTCAGAGCATGCGCTGACTGTCGTCTATGACTTCTCTGTCAAAGGGGTCGTAGAAGTCCTCCACTCGTTCGCTCGAATTCAGTATCGGCACGTCGCCCTGCTGACCTGCCTTTGGGACCGGTGCCGTGAGCTTTTACCCATGTATGACGCCTCGGAGGTCCGGCGAGTGCTCTATAGCATCGCACGATTTCAGGCGCATGTCTCCCATCAAGCACTCGCCAACGCGCTCTTCCAGCGGGCGCTCGTCCTTCACCCGGAGCTGTTCTTGACGCCAGAGTCCATTCAGGAGGCCGACGTGATTTTCCAGGTTTTCGGCAAGGAGTACTGCCCCGACTTGTATGCATTTTTCCTCTCGAGAAGCGCGGCGATCGCAGCTTCCCCGCCGCCCCCACCACGGACCGTTCGGACCGAGCGCAGTGGGAGAGGCCGTGGGCGTGGAAGGGGACGAGGTCGTGGCAGAGGCCGCGGGGGTCGCCGAGGAAGAGGGAGGTAAAGGAAGTCATCTGTTGCGTGTTTTCCGTCGCCCTCTGGAGGTTTATCGTGTGAAGATTACCAAGTCAGTGGGAGATAACCGAAATGTGTATTCTGTTGAATCTGAGCTGTACAGACAAATGGGGAGTTTTTTGCAAGATACCCGTCGAACAAAATATTTTCTCCCCGTGATTTTCCTCCCAGTTGAAAACTCTACTTTTATATGCATACAGTGGCCGCAGTGTGCCCTGTTTGACGAACCCAAAATTCAAATGAGCGGTTCTATGAAGCGCGGACGAAAGCCTTCAGCGGGCGACCAAGAAGTCATGGAAAAGCTGGTGAAAAATATCGTCCCAAAATCAATCTTTGGATATGCACGCAAAACATTTCCGCCAATCGCTGAATGGGACGGGGTGTTTTTCACATCTGACGAGACGGAAAAGTGCACAATCACGTTCACTTCCATCGATTAACTTACATGATAGTGGAATCCCTGTGCATTGGCCTGGATAGTCGGCAGGGAAGTCTGTCACCGGCGCATGTGTCGTCACTCGAAGGAAGTTTTCTCGACGATAATTTTGCGTATCGCCGACACCATC
>LFNC01000256.1:0-45264 GCA_001235845.1 Perkinsela sp. CCAP 1560/4 | reverse complement strand
TCAGCAAGAATTAATGGAGCTTTTCATATTTGGACTAAATAAACCAGAGAAGATATGCGGCAGTCAGGAAGATCCAGATGATGTATGTGAATGGGAAGGCGTAAAATGTAATGCTGATGGGGAAGTCGAGAAGTTTGAGTGGATTTGTAAAAACAGGCATGGCACTGGCATAGTTGGATTCGAGTTTCTTCCATGCAGTATGAAAACGCTGCGGATGTTCTGGAACGCCCTCAGTGGTACAATCCGACTGGCTGATCTCCCCGGGAAGATGGAGGGAGTACATCTTTATGACAACAAACTGACCCTGACCCGACGAAAGGACACCTCTCCGTGGTGGGTTGGACCAGTACCCCAGTTTTGGGGGAAGCCAAGAACCTTTTTAAACCCCTCGTCGTGTTTCTGTCATGGCGCCGACCCTATTGATGGCCATCGCAAGGTGGTGGGTCAGGACCAGTACCCAGCCCTTGGGGAGGTTCGGGAAACCGCCAAATTACTTCCAAGGGGAGAATCTCCTTGGTGGCGAGACGAGGGAAGACATCTACTAATCCTCTGTTTGTTTTCAATCCGCGGGATGAGATTAGCCCACATGCATAACGCGAAAAGCAGAGAGCATGCGCATACGTGTCGAAAGGCACGTGCAATTTTAAAATTGCGCTATAAAAACAAAAAACAAAACAAAACAAACTGACCGGTAGTCTTGACCTCGACAGGCTTCCTGCTGCGGTTCGATCACTTTTCCTCTATAAAAACGAATTCACCGGGGAAGTCTCTCTCGAAAACCTTCCGAAAGGTCTCGAAAATTTAGCGCTCGCGGAAAATCATCTAAGCGGAACAATATGTTTAACCTCCCTTCCGCCAGCCTTGGAGTATCTTTATCTAGAAAGAAACAACTTTGAAGGTTCATTGTACTTCAGACGACTCCCTAAGTCCATCCGCAAAATGGTCCTTTCCGAGAATCGCTTTTCAGGCACAATCGACTTAGGGAATCTGCCTGAAAGTATGACGTTTTTAAGCGTTAAATATAACGCGCTTAGTGGAACAGTAAGGGTGCCACATGGCCTTAGTGAGTTTTTTGGTGAAAATAACGAACTTACAGTGGAACGCATTGAAGAATAAGCTGAATTCAATTGACAACAAAACGATAGCAAAAAGCAATTTGAGGATTTATGTTATGTCGATTGTTGTTGTCTCAAGAAATGACTGTTAGATGTTTTTTAAAACTATTCTTCTCCGTATTTTTCATCATGAATGCCTTCAATTGACGTCTCCTCTTTTTGTGCGTCTATTGCATTGGTGTGTCCGCAGTTTATGTAGATTGACGTGGAATACAGTTAGAAGCAACTGGAACTAAAATTCATCATGAAGATCCGAAGAGTTCTCCAGTAAAAGTGTCAAAATAGTTTGTGGCAAGAACAAAAGAGCGAACAACGTGTCTGGAATGTCCTTAAGGGAAGGCTGCTCAGTTATCGGTTGCTGAGGAGACAATCAGAGTAAAAAGACAGCAAAATTTCAGTGCTAGCCCGAAGGAAGACCACCTCTTCATGGTGGGTTGGATGCGCCTTCTTGCGGGAATCCTTCCAAACTCTCGTCGATTCTCTGTTTTTGGCGCCGACCCTATTGATGGCCGCCCCAAGGTGGTGGGTCTGGACAAGCTTCAGGAGACCACCAAATGCTGCTATGGGGAATCCCCCTGGCGGCGAGACGAGAGCAACGTCAATCAATCCCGTGCTCACATGAATGACGCTTGAAACAGATGGCATGTTCATATCTGTTGAAAAGCACATGCAAATTGAACAAACGGCTCAATGAAAATGCACGCTCAGAAAACAAATATGTAACAATTTCAGTGGCCCAGTTCGAATGCCGCTTGGTCACGTCATGCCCCTTGGTGAAAATGATGAGCGTACCGTGGAAAATATGTAAAAAGAACAAGTTTCTGTAGTTGGAAAAACGTGTCGAAAGTACAATTCGAGGGCAATCTGTAGAACATTGGCGTGTGGCTGAAATGGTCTGGACCAAGCTATCCTGTGATGATTCGCTATGAAAAGCTGCCGCTCTTCCAGGGCAAGCAAAGATCTGTCTTTTGGCCTGAAAGCATTCTTGAGCTTCCAGCAGGCGGAGAAACTTGTGCTGTCAGGATGAATAGATTTTTGAGAATTATGCCTGCTTTGTTTTACTTCATCGGAAGATCTATCCCTCTTGTGTGGAATGTTTACCCACCCCCTCTATATTGTGATTTTCTCTCTAAAAACGACATGCTCACACCAAAACTTGCGCTGGCTCCATTCACAACTCGACCCTGCGAGATTGATATTGCCGATGCGATGATTGTCGCTCGCTCGAAGAAAGGCATTCTCGTGGTGCACCCCCTTCGAGTGTCCTTTGTGCATGTCGTTTTCCTTCCCATCGAGAAACCCCAGTCAGTGGCCGAAATCAAGGAATTCTTCACATGTGCCGCCGATGTCGCCACAACTTTTATTGAGCGGCACAGCACAAAAGCGCATGTGCAGCGATTTCTCGAGAAGTTTTCACATACCCGAGTAGCGACTGTGGAATGCAATGCCTGGGAGAATGTGCTCCCCGAGGTGAGTCGAGAGGTCGCGGAGAGCAGTGACTTTGAGGTTGCCGATCTCATGTCATCCCTCGTTTCGGTTGACAAAATTCCATATCGCACTGGCATATTTGTGACGTCTTCCGAGTGGGAAAGCTTTCAGATGCATATCATCAGCGAGGACTTTCGCTACCTGGGAAAAGAAAGTCGTTTCTTATGGAACATTTTTCACTCGAGGCATTTTGTCACAGTTGACGTGCCAAACGTCGACGCAATCGTCGCAGCGCATCATTCAAATGGCAAACGAAAAATGTCCCTTCTCGATCTCTATCCAATCCTCAGCAGTACGGCCACCAAGTGCGAACTTTGCCAGCTTGAAATCGACGGACTCGAATCTCTGCGGAAGCATTACTTTTTTGGACATGCCGTCGAAGCGACCACCGCCGGGGGTTCCGCTGAAGCTACTCGGGAGATTGTCAACGTGGAGGCTCCCGCCATTCAACGCGCAAAAGCCTGCGCGGCGAGAAAGAGGGCGAAACGTATATCGCACCTCCCAGTGCCACCGCAAGTCACGACGTGCAAAGATGACATCAATGCCGTCACATCCTTGCTGATGAAATGGTCAAACTACTACTTTGAGCTGCACTTGTTGAAGGATTCGACTGACGAGAGTGATCAGACGAGCCCGCTGTCCGAAGAAGATTCGCGGTCAATTCAGGACGGAATGCGCAAAGCCTCGCAGACCTTGGAGGCACTCCAAAGCATGCCGTGCGTCGAGCAAACGCATAGGCGTCAGTTTCTCCATATTCAAAGGCGCATACGAAATAAGATTTATGGAATTGAGGAAAATGTGGTTCGGATAGCGTAAGTTCCACCAGTTAAAGAGTGCAGTTTTCGTGTTGTGTAAATAGCCATGGACACCCGAGTGATTCGGTGATTTCTCTGAGTAGATTTGTTTTCCGTTTTGAAAAAGCATTTTGCATTCCATAGAAATGACAACGATTGTCAACGGCAAAGTCATCCCAGCGAAGGTTGTCGTCGAATCGGCGTCCGCGGAGTGCATTCGATCCTGGGGTGGGAGCCGCATCCACCTCTCAGATGACTCGGGTGCTGGGACGTGTCTGGTTGTGCAAAAGTCAACACATCGAAAAGGGCAGGGGACGTTCTTCAACATTCGAAGTTTCCGCAAAATCTTTGCGACTCACATCGGTGCGGGTATAATTACTATCGAGACGTCACACTTACTCCATTCAACGTGCTTTGTGTTTATCACTGTCAAGGAAGAATACCGCACAGATTTGCACGAGCTCTACCAGATTATTTCAAGAAAGGAGAATTGGTATTTGATAGGAAAAGGAAGAGAGGCCAGGGAGCGGAATGATTTGGATGACGACGATGACTGATAGTGCAAAAAGACATCCCGTGATGGCGTGCATTTTGATATGTTTCATCGACAGACTTTTGAAATTGTATGAAAGACCTCCAGACTCTTCAAGGCTCAACGTATGACTTTGTTGTGTTCGATAGCGTTGGTCCATCTGTTCCTGTTCGTTTGACGTGTAGTTCGGCACAAGGCAGCAGAGTATTCTGCTTTACAGGATGGAAAGTTTCTTCTTTATCTCGATATGCTCATAACCATATTTTTGCTGACGCTCACTTTTGAGATAACAATGTTTCTTCATGTCAAAAGAATACGCAAACTCCACAATTTTGTCCCCTGTCGAAAAGCATTTCGGAGGAAGGGTAAATGCACAACGCGTATGAACAAATGGCAACTGTTTACTTGTCCACGCAGTCTTGAGCGATGGCCTGAAATGTAACGATGATGCAAACTATACTTCAATGCGTTGGAGAGGGGAGGGTAATGCTTCACATGAATCAGTCCCATCGTGGGGGTGTATGTCAGATTAACGCTGATGGTTGACAGCCCCATTCTTTACCAGAGTATACGTAGAATAGCATTTCATCAACACAGAATAGTTATAGTCGCTCTTAAACCCCGGGCGCTTGTATGGATAGAGAATAGAATGGTATTTCATCAACACAAACATCGTGCTGGTTGCTCATTCTGTGCCCTCTTTGATTGTCAAACCAAACTCTTGTATGAATTATCAACACATCTTGCAGTGAGTTTTCGGAAGGATGGAGATAGCCATGTAGTGGCCCAAACATCTTCACTCTGCATTCACTGCTGTCGCTTGTCGAATCGGAAACTACCCGGGGAGCGCCTAGCAAGGTGAAGAATACGTGCCCATATCTATCAGTATATACCGAGCAAAGAACCACATAGTAGCAATAGAACGAGTTGTCTCACCAACCAATTCATATCTCCAAATAGGGTAAACCAATCAGCCAGAGTAAAAGAAAAATTAGCCAAATTCGTGGGATTTATAGTATAAATGTACATAAAAGGGATCAATTTCACAGCTATGTCAATGTCTTTACCTCGACTTGGAGCGGATCAGTAATAAACTCTTTGAGACATGCCGAATTTCCAAAAATGGGTTTGAAGTCATCAAAAAGTTCACAGAAATGTGCAAAAGCGCCTTGCATGATCTTCGTTACATCGCTTATAACGTGAGACTTCGTGTCACCTTCAGAATCAGTACTCAACACGTCGATCCACAAGCTGTCTGTCGTGCATAGTATAAGACGTGCATTGTCATCATATCTATTTTGAAACCACTGCTTTTCAAGATTCTCCGGCTCGATACAGAGGTCTGGCCTAGTCCATTCAGCCGTAGCTGCGTTGTCTTGCACTTGTAATGGGCAGCTGCTAAAATGCCGATATATTCTCCCATGGCAAATTTGGGCGACGCTAGAAACGAAATACCGTAGAACATCGTTCTCAATGGACTTCAAGTCGAAAGTCGACATATGCTTTGTGGAATATCTTCTGTTTTTAAAGTATGGGTTCTCTTCAAAAGCAATGTAGTTCATTGTCGGAAGACAAAGCATGACTCGCTTCAGGAAATGTCGAACTTCTTTTCCGTCCTGTGACAGTTTCAGTTTGGTGTACTTCTTCTGCAAGCAAATTTCCTCGTTCTTCGTAATGAAAAACTTGCACATGTTCCGGAAAGCATCGAATCTTTCCTGAAGCTTGCGCTCACCCATCTCGCAAGTTGGTGATGAGAATTCTTGTACACCATCAAATATTGCAAGTAGTAGGAGAAGGCATTTTTGACGAAGGTCCGGCCATGTAAAACTAAGAATATTGCCATGTGATGGATGCGGTTCAGATTTGGTGAACCTTGATATTGCAGATAGGTTTTTTGTTGCAAGACCATCTTTTTTCGTCTTATCGAAAAAGAGGTTGACAATTGATTCGTTGTTCAAGAACTTCTTAAAAGACGTAAGCTCTTCAGAGGAAGAAGTCAGAATCAGAGCTATATCCGGCCTGAACAGATTTTCAGAGCTTATAAAAGATTGTAGCGGCTTGGTTTGTGGGTCTTCGAGGGTTTCCGAATTTACAGCTGGATCAATCATTATTCCGTTCGACTCGATTTCACATGCAGATAAAATAAAATCCATTCGATTCTCGATTAATTTTGTCATTCGCCGGTCATTCACCCGGTTAAACTGTTCTTTGAATACCAATTCAGTATTCTTCAAATCAAAAGCAAGGTACTCCGCGAGGATCTCAAACGGAATATCAGAAGTCTCCAGATTAGCCTCCCATGCCCTTTTTACCAAGTCTATTTTCTTTGATCCCCCATACTTCGGAGCTATTGCGTCAAGCGTTAGTATGCCAGACTTTCTGCCTTTCCTAAGAAGTTCCTCTACAGGACGGTTCTCTTCGTCAAGTAGCTGTGGAATTGTAGCCAGATGACCTTCAATTAAGTACTCAACATACATAGTATCCCATATCTGACCACCCCGCCTAAGAAATTTTTTTAGTTCGGGATCCCCCCACAAGTAGGTTAAATCAAATTTAAGATTGTGACCGACGATGAGTTCATAATTATCAAGAGGGGGCAGCACACGATGGAGTAATTTTGATCCTTTCGTTTGCGTGGGATTATTTTTAGAAATCAGTTGCTGATCGAATTGATAATCCTCTGCAAGAGCGTACCTTGATGGAATCATCACATAACCTTTATAATCTAACCATCCCGGCAATACTACGAAGTTTTCCCTCACAAAGCAGTTCGCTGTTCTGTTATTGGCAGATTTGGTTGTAGTCTCAAGATCTAGGATAAAATATTTTGGAATTGCGATGCTTTTAATTGAGGCATGATTTTGTCCTTCGTCCATTAGCTTGCAAGTTTTTATCCATTGAAGAGCAGCACAATACTCCATGCGGGAGTCATATTCTTTCGATTTCGGTAGACTGTTTTTATAAAAATCGTAAGCGAATTTCTCGTGTGGACCTGCCAGAGATAATCGTTGGATACTCATGTCCTCAATTTTAGTTTCGAGTTTATGCCGTGCGCAGAAGGATTTCAGTATGCCGCTATTGAGCCCACTTTGGAACACCTTAATAGGAACTGCGCTGCTCTGAATGAAATACTTGCGAGAAATTTTCATTTGTTAAAGAGTAAGTATTATGAAACCTAAATAAAGATACGATGAAAAAATTCTAAAATTAATTGATGCGCAAAACAGCGAATAAAAAAAATCAGGCAATTAAGAAAAACGACTGTAATTTTTGGTGAAATGTGCTAGACAGAGCTATATTTCCTAGGAATCTTTAAACACCGAATTTTTACGGAATGCAAGTTTCTAACTGTTTTCCCATTAAGCTGTGAATCGCTATTAGCAAATAATTGGGAAATGGGAAACATTTTTATCAGAGTATTCAAAGTATTCTGCATATTTACAGTGTCACACTTTTATTTGCTTTATTTCGCTAAGACTATGAAATACCTCGCTGCGTACGCTCTCTGCTCATTGAAAGGCTCCGCACCTACGGAAAGCGAGCTCGTCAAAGTACTTGAAGCTGCAGGAAGCCCTGTAGACTTGGACCGCATAAAGCATGTTGTCGGCGAACTCCAAGGAAAAGATCTGAACGACCTCATTAGTCAAGGTAGCGCAAAGCTTCAGACATTTGCCGTTGGCGGTGGCTCAGCTGCACCTGCAGGAAGCTCATCTAACACTAATTCCGGAGCTGCTGCTCAATCTGCAGCGGAAGCCGCCCCAGAAGAAGAAGAAGATGAAGATATGGGACTTGGCCTTTTCGACTAAGCACTGAGAGTGAAACTTAGAGATGAATTATATTACTACTGCCTAGTTCTCTCGAAATTTGGGTAATGAGTGACTATCGTTTTTCTTCTATAAATTATCTTTCTGTGCATATTAAAAGACAAATGATCATCACCGGAATGCCTACACTACACCCGATAATGTATTAAAGACTTCGCATCAGTATATTATCCGTATGATTTAGCTGTATACGTCAACTATCCTCACCACGGAGGTGCATCAATTTCAGATTAATTTGCACATCGTTAGTACGGGTAAACTTCCTTTGTAATGCTCACTGTGCAAAGTGTAAGATCTCCATCATGCCTGCGCTGGCTTACGGAAAGAGTGACAGATGATTCTTTGAGCTTTACTCTTCATGAATTCTATGCACTTTGTCACGCACTGGATTCTGTCCAATGGGGTCGTGAGCATGTGGGTGTTTGGAAATCCCTTGGCAGGATAGCATGCATTCTACCTATTGCTGCACTACCAAAGCATCGGAATACCGTTCTAAAAATTCTATTACGCAAGCATGGCGTTTTACCTGTTCGATACATGCGGATGACGTCTGTTGACGCCTCCATGGAGGAGTCACTGCCAAAGATGAACCTCAAAGAAGTCACAGAGCGCATCAAAATGGCCTATGACAAAGCACTTGGTGGTGCCATTTTCAGCACCCAAGAGTGTGTGCCATTCTTCGTACTATGCGCCAATCTGAGCGGAGAACTCTCCAATCAGAACTTGATGCGTGTGATTTACTTGCTGGTGGTGAACCAGTGTCTCCGAGACGACGTACTGCATCCGATTTGGCACGCTATCAATCGGCGAATGAACTGTCTATCGACATCCGATATTTGCCGCTTACTTTACTACTTCGCTTCCCTCACTGGACGAGAACATAAAATTATCCGCTCCCTTTCAACGTCTCTGATTAGCCAGTGTGAAGAACTCTCATATGACGATATTATCCATGCATTGCGAGGACTACACGCAGTGGAGAAGGATCACTTCATCCGCAGGATGTTCGATATTCTTTTCCGCAAGTTCATGGAAGAGGCCAATGAGATCGAAAGAGTCTCATTCACAGATGTGATATTAGTATTTGATGTAGCCGAGAAACATGCGGTGAGCCTTCCCAAACATTTCATACACACACTCGTCCAATATGCTGGATTTTCCATTCGTCGGGAGAATATTCCTCGAATTATCATCGACTGCTTTGTTCGCTTCATTCAAGCAGGAATTACAAAACCCCAAGAACTAATGCCATTCACACAAGAAATGAATGTGACTGTCCGAGTAATGAACCTTGCATCTGTCATTTCCATGCTCGACGTTTGCGCCAATCTTGATGAACCGATGATCGATTTAATTCTCGCCTTGCTCAAACGTGCTGTCTACCTCGTCCAAGCTGCCAATTTCCAACAGTGCGTCAGTATTCTCTCCTTTCTGAGCAAACTGGTTGGTTCCGAACACCATCCAGTCATCCACGCGATTGCAAGTCGCATTTATGAATTGTCTGACATATTCACACCAGAAGACGCACTCCAGCTGGTTCAGCTTCTCTTGAAGCTCCATTCCCAACACCACAGTGCGCTTATTCGTCTTTCCTACATCATCGTCAAGCGTCGAACAAAAGACCTTTCGACGGCCAACGCCATTGCGCGAATCTGCTTGGAAGCAAGCTGTTGCGACGGGGTGCTTGTGGACTTTTATATACAAACTGTGGACTCCGCATTAACTTCCTCCACTGCCAAAGATCTCATCATCATCTATCAGACGATCGTGGCACTACGAATCGATGCCGCTGCGCTCCAAACAAGAATTTTGAGATTGCTGCGTGATCACATGGAGAAATGGATCAAAATCAAACGGCAACTGCCTTGGCACTTTATCAAAGCTGTCAAAGACTTTCAGGACGCAGCAGCAACACGTGGGATGGAAGCATATCAAGAAAAGTCCCTCGAATGATAGTAGCGAGTGTCACTTGCCATGACAATTTTGTTTCATACTGTGAGTAAAAGCATCCCAATAAATTCCGATAATTTCCCACATTTCCACATTTCCCTTCTTTCACACAATATCTACAGAGATATAATGCAAGTGATTCAACACGAGTACGGCAAATCGCTCCCGCAACGTCTCGACCTGTTCAAGCAGCTCTATGCGGATAGGTTTTTCTTCATCGACTTTGATGCACTTCTTTTATCCGCCCTCAACATCGCCAGCGTGGATTGGAAGCTTGTTCAACCCCTGCATGTGATTTACCACGCCGAGCTCTTCCTTCGACGACTCCGCGAGCGAAGGGCGAAATTTAGTGTCATTCTATTCAAAGAGAGTGAATGGATGTGGCACCAGCGGCCATCCATGCGATTACTGCGGGAAATGTGCCGTCTCCACTTTCGTCATCACTGTCGAGAGCAAAACATCGACTTTATGGAGTTTGCGGATATGACCCCTGCCGCCAAGGGATCCTTCAAGCAGTACTATGAGGAGAAGCAGCCCGAGTTTATGCTCTTGAGCGACGGCGAGGAGGTTGCGCCCCTCGCAGAGTCGGCCGATGAGACACAGGAGCGCGGGAGAGTCTATCTTCGAGCTCGATGCGTTCGATTTTTACGAGACTATGAATTCCCGGTCGTGTTCAATTCACGAGTTCTCTTCAAAGACGGGACAGCGGTTGGGTTTGTGTGGACCAATCTGAAAGGCGAGTCCACTCCGGAGGCCATCGCAACTGCACTTTCGGAGATTGGAAAGTCAATTCCGAAAATAACCCCTTCAGTCTGCACAGCAAAAACATACCAAGAAATGAACACACGAAATCGGATTTTTCTCCGAGCTGCGGATGCACTCAAGACAACGCCTGTAGCAGACGGTACATTGCAGATGTTTTTCCTTCACCTCGCGCAAATCGAGTCCTGTCCCCTTAGAGAGCGGTGCTTTCCACTCAAAGCCGTTTCTCCATCACTCCACGAGTTTTTTGAAAAAATCTGTCAGCACGCCTGCGACGCCCTCTGTGCGGAAGAGTCATACGACACGACCATTCCGGATCTCTTCGACGAGCGTGTGTTTATGATGGTCTGCTGGGAAACGCTCGAGGGCAAATCCATGGAAGCCCCAGTGATTGCCCAATGCAACTCGCTGTGTCAACACGCCGCCATCGCTCAGCTTGGTGACGTCTCGATGGCCGCTTTGAAAAACACCATTGATTTCGTCGCCACCGCCGAGACCGATGGCGAAGCTCCCGAGGATGAATCCATCGACGAGGAGAATCCACTGGAGCTATGGACACTCCGTGAAGATCTCCTCAAGCGAATCGACGATTGCTATACGGCACAGGAGAACCTGACAGCAAAGCGCGAGAATTTCTTCCGTCGTGTGCATGATGACGCCCAAACGCTCTTCGAGAAGCCGTACGACCTGACGTGGAAAGAAAAGGAGTCCCGAAGCGTCGTGAAAAGCTCGGAAAGGGGAATTATGATAACAAACACCTACGAGCGAGTCAAGCAGGACGTCGAGAAGCGCAAAGTTCGCCGGGTCAACTTGGAGCAAGAGTTCAAGGCGAAAGAGTTCCATCAGGGCATGGCGACCCTCACGGACTTTATCACCGACTGCCAAAACGCCTGGAAGCAGTTTGAGCGAGAGATTCGACGAATTCCAGATTGTACCGAAGTCGCCACTGTCATTTTCAATTCCGCAGTTGGCTACTATGAGCTCATCATGGAAACGTACAAATTTCTCATTCCCGAGGCGGAGAAGATATGGATCAAAGAAATCGATGTCTCCACGGCGCGGCGAGTGACCCCAAACCCCGCCGCCGCGGCCACTGTGTTTCAGCTGATACACAAGGCTCGAGAGACCATCGAGAACAATGCCGACTTTATCACCACCGATCAGCTCAAAAAGAAGACCAAGCACTACCTTCGTGATCTCCGCGATCGCCTCAGTATTCTTGGCTTGAAGGATAACGTCAAAGTCTGGGAAGAATTATGGAAAAAGAGAGGAATTAACCTCCCAGCGCCATCCCTTTTCATCCCCGACGTACAAAATTATTACGTCAAACTCTCCTCCGCACGGTTCCAGCTCTCCGCAATGAGCGAGCGACTGGACAGACCGCAGTCGGCGGGCGATCGCGTCGAGCCTTCGAGGGTCCCCTTTAATCCAGACAAGTGGCAGGCCGATCTTTTGGACATCGTCGACAATCGAGAGAGCGCCATCGTCTGCACGCCAACGTCCTCTGGGAAGACCTTTGTGTCGTTCTACTGCATCAAGCTAACGGTGTCTCCCAATCCAGCGTGCCACAAGGAGAGCGCGCCGGGGCTGGTTGTGTATGTCTCACCGACGAAGCCACTCCTCCGACAGGCGCTCGCCAGCATTTACGCCAAATACCAGGCGAAAAAGTACGAAATGGGTTGGAACGTCTACGGTGTGCTCGAGGACTATGCGTTCATGGTCGAAAAGTGCCAGGCGCTCGTCACCATTCCGGAAGCCTTCGAGCAGCTTCTGCTGAGCTCACACGTGGAAGACCAAAATCTCGTCCAGCGCATTCAATACGTTATTTTTGATGAAATTCACAGCATCGACGATCTTCGCAGTGGATGCATTTGGGAAAGGCTTCTCGTATTGGTGAGAGCACCCTTCGTCGCCCTGTCCGCGACAATATCCAATGCGGAGGTACTGGCAAAGTGGCTGCAGGGCGTGCAAGACCAGGCCAAAGCCCAGCACGAGGCACGAACAGGCGTGGCGATTCCGGATAAGATTGAGCTGACCGATAAAAACTACGCCTACTCGAGGCGCTTCAAGGTGCATCTCATCCCCAAAGCCGGTGAAAAGATCCATCGATGGAGCGATCTCGCCAAGTACTGCTTCCGCCCCACCGAGCATTACCCGAATGCTTCTGGGAGGACAAAGGTGTACGATTCCAACGGCATGCTCGACACCGAATTCCACAGCGACAGTGTTTTGCCACTCAATCCGCTGAGTTTATTCACCCTCAAGCAACTGCAAGACGAAGGTGGATTTCCGAAAGATATGATCTTCCTCCCCAAGGAAGTCATCGCACTCTACGACATCATGAAGGCAAACTGCCGAAAAAAGGCCACCCCGGAGGCGTTCGAAAAAATCTGCACAGTCCTCGAGCCAGACGAGTACTTCAAGTCGAAAAATCCGCTCATCACACAAACGGACGCCCGAGAGTACGAGGAAATGCTCCTCACCGAGTTCATGTCGTGGGTCAGCCTCGCAAAGACCAACAAGGAGTACAAGCGCATGTGCCAGGGCATACTCAGCGACTCCGGATCGGGTATCAATTTGATGCTTCCGCCACTGACGACCAAGCTATACAACGCGCTCTCAGCGGCGCAAGAGGAGGACGATGATGTTCTCGACTATTTGTACCCGGATAACTTCTTCCAGCACGAACGAGAGCCATCCGTGCACAGCATTCGCGTGCATCAATACTTGCTGGTTGGCTATCTCTGCCAATGGGAGGCCGAGAGAAACAAGGATAAAGACTCGCCGTTTGTCGGTATGGTGAAGGAGGCCTTGGATGAGTTTGATGTGACGTCGCTCGAGAGGCTGCCGTACCCGCTGTCGGATTACGTCCAGCGGATCAAGGGAGGGGGGCATCTCCCCGAGTCGATCGACACTTTTATGGAATTTTGTGAGACTGCCAGGCAGCATGCGGATGTCAGCGATGATTCCGTCGCGCTTCCCAGACTCGATATTCCGCGCCCGTCCTCCATCGAGTACGCCAAGGAATTTCTCATGGAGCTCCTCACGATGCTCAACACCCGTGACATGCTCCCAGCAATCGCCTTCACGCTCGACATCTCCGACTGCGAAGATATGGCCACGCGGATCTGCGACAAGCTCGAGGCCAATGAAGCGGCGTATCGCCACAGCGACGAGTTCAACCAAATGGTGAACGAAGTCGAGCAGCTCAAAAAACGCATTGAGACGCAGGAAAAGACGAGATCCGGAAAGACTCGACAAGCCAAGAGTGGTGACAGCGGTCTGGGTGATGGCGACGCCAAGCGGGAGAAAACAGACTTCCGTGTCGATAAGGACGAGTTTCAGGAAGTGGAGGAGCTCATCCGGGAGATTCCGCCCATTCTCCCCTTCTTCTCCTTCGCCAAGTACGGCGCCGGTGAGGACTCCGCGAAGGTCGACGAGCTTATCGCCCAGAGCCTTGGGCCATCTGACTGGTGGACCGACTTTGAACGGAAGATTGTGCGATGCATCCAGCGTGGCATTGGCATCCACCACAAGGGGCTCCCGAATAAAATTCAGGCGCTCGTCGAGCATCTCTTCCGGACGCAGAATCTTGGCGTCATCGTGAGTACCGCCACGCTCGCCTTGGGAATTCACTCCCCGTGCCGGAGTGTTATTATTGCCGGGGACTCCATCGAGCTCAATCCGACGCAATTCCGGCAAATGTCGGGTCGTGCCGGCCGCCGAGGTGTCGACCTTCTCGGCCACGTTTTCCTTCTGGGCGTTCCGTTCAGCAAAGTCAAGCGTTTGCTGACGTCCAAGCTCCAAGTCCTCCGAGGGCACGGATTGACCGATCCAACCAACATGCTGCAGATGACCAACACCGTCCACAAGCTCAAGCAGAAGGTCCAGCGCGACCAGACGCAACGAAAGAAGGTCACGAAGAAAGATCCAAAGGAGGTCATTGCGCTGCTTGAGGAAGATGTCCAGCGTGTCTTCGGCAACTCGCTTCTCGAAAATTTCTTCGACAACCGCCGAACGTTCACTCGCGAGTGGGTCGCCCACACACAGACGCTGCTGTGTGACATGGGCCTCACCCTCGATGACCCGAGTCGCGCCGATCGCGATAAACTCGCCCGTATCTCCACAGCCATTCTGCTCAAGTCGCTGTCTGCCTATAAAAACGTGCGAATCAACCCGTTGAACTTCTCCTTCCTGGCGGCCATTCGCTCGGGGGCCATGCATGAAATTGCGCGGAGCTCCACGTCGATCCCATCGAAGAGCGGCAAGTTCGAACTCTCCAGCGTAAACACCGATTTCCTCATCGCACTCTGCGCCCTCACCCAGCTGGACGACTATGGATTTCCGCTCGAACTCCATCGCTCGGCGAGCTACCTGGCCGACCAGGCGAAGAAACAAGCCGACACAAATAGCATCGCTCTTCCGGCCCTCCATACCCTCCGCGACGGCGCCTTGCACGAGGCGCTCCGCGGCAACGCCCAAAACATCATCAACAGCTACGCGGCGCTCGTGCGAAACATCCGAGCCGCCGCCGGGGAGACCGAAGAGACCCTCCCCTTCTCCGGGATTCCATTTCCGATGGTCGGCGAGGGCGACGACCTCATGGCCCGATGTGCCTTCAGTGCCCTCTCCGGGAGAACCGACAAATTCGACTGCATCGACGAGTTTGTGCGGTGCATTCCGTCCCATATCAACTTGGAGAGCCAAATGCTTCCGGCAGTGGACTTTATCGACCACGCCACGCATGGCCACCGCCATGTCCTCCTGAATGCCTGCACGTTCGACCTCCTCCAGTTCGGCGCCCAAAAGGTCCACGGAAAGTACAAGCGCATCGCGCTGCGAGACCTCAATGGCGTCAGCTTTGACTTGTCGTGGGGCGTTCTCGACCAGTTCCGGTCGATGGTGTTCTCCCTGACGGCGGTTGGACAGGCGTTGGGCCCGGCGAGTAGCCAGATCGGTCCGACTGACCAGCACGGCAATGCGCTCCGCTGCGTCTTGCACAGCGAGGCGATCGTTGGCATGGCCTTCAAGTGCCACGACTGCGCCAGGCGAGGTGTGGCTGTCTTCCTGTGTGAGAAATGCGCCTTCCAGACGAGCTTCCGCTGCCCGAATGAGCGCATCGAGATTGTTCAAACGAGCGCCCGGGGATCCCACGAGTTTTCGCCCTACGTCGAGGACGACTTTGTGGCCACCATGGAGCAAATCTGCTCGTTGCTCGAGAACCGCAAGGAAATGTACAATTGCAACAATTTTGATGCTTGGCAGCTCTCCTACGCGAGGCACAAGTTGCAAGTGCGGAAGGATAAGCTTCAGTGCCCGCTGCGGTGCGGTACGGTGAATGTCAGTGAAATGGTTGACTGTCTGGAGTGAAAGTAATAATTATCAATAGGCTTTGAAATCGAAAATAATCGACGGGATTTTACGGAGATTCGGATTCAGCCTTGCCATTTTTTCCTTCTTCTTGGCTCATCTTTGGAGATAAACCACTAATCGTATGACTTTCGGGTACGTTTGAATCTCGGGGAAAACCCGCATTTATTCTGGTGGAAATAGTTTCGGTTGGCATTCTGTACGACATCATCGAAAATGCCCGTCGATAAAGACACGCTTCGGGAATTCTACACCCACGTCTTTCCCACCGACCTTATCTGCCAATGGTTGTCGTACGGGTCCGCGAAAAATCTCCACCACAGGGAAGTTAGTTACGCCGCTGGGGAATATGTCCGCCGCTTCATGACTTTTCCAACCGCCGACGCCCTCCGTGCCGAACTTGTGCGAGTTATTCCCGAGAAAGTTGACTTTGGAGCAATCTTCAATGTGCCTTGTGAGAAGAAAGCCCTCACGACCCTCACCCCCCTCCAGCGCGAGCTCGTCTTTGACATTGATGCGACGGATTACGACAATGTGCGATTCTGCTGCTCGGAGAAGGACATTTGCGCGAGTTGCTGGGCCTTCATGGCTGCCGCAGTGCGGACGCTGTCTGATATTATCCGCACCGAGCTGGGATTTTCGCAGTTCTTCTGGGTGTACTCCGGGCGGCGAGGGATTCACTGCTGGGTGTGTGATGAAGGTGCGCGGAATCTCACCGATGCCGAGCGGGCGGCGATTGTGAACTACATCAACGTCTCCGAAGGCGCCCTGCGAGCGGCGCAGATTCGGACAAACTGCGACAATGAGCTGAAGCGGAAAAAGTGGCTACATCCGATGCTCCGGCGGGTGGTGCAGACTCACCTCCACACCGCACTCTCACGGAGTTACCTCGAGGAGACAAACGCAAACTGCATTTGGACAAACGAGAAAACAAAAACCGCCGTGCGAGACTACTTTCACCACATTCTCCCCGAGCTCAAAGCCAAGAAACTTCTCGAGGCGTTTTCCATTCGGGGAGCGACGGTCGCCGCGATTCACAAAGCAGCAGAGAGCCTCGATGTCGGATGGGCCTTTAATGGGTTTCTCCTGGCGTTCTTCTACCCCCGCCTCGATCTCAACGTCTCAAAGGCGCGCAATCACTTGCTCAAATCACCGTTTGCCATTCATCCCTCGACGGGGCGGCTGTGCGTCGCGCTCGATGAGAAGGATGTCGAGTCGTTCGACCCGTGCAACGACCCGCCGGTGGTGCGGGAGATTATCGAGCGAGTGCATAAGGGCGATCCAATCGACTTGTCGAAATGGTACCGGCCGGTTCGGAAGCTCATAGCTGAGCGGAGATAAACGGGGGGATCTTCAGTGTGTTTTTATGACCCAAGTTGATGCGGGAAGACAGGAGACCGAAGCGAATCCCCAAATTCCACCAGAGAATTCCAAAGAAATCCTCGTTTTCCTCGAGGGAAAAATGTTTGACGACCCCATTGGTGATCAGCCCCTTGGAGACAGTCGCCATAGAAAATGGATTCTTCGGCGAGTGCTTTATCGGGTCGTTCTTTCTGAAAGCGCAGCCGACTGTATGCTTTTTTTGTTGGCAGATGAAGGGGAGTGACTTTTGTGGCCGAGCTGTAATTGGACGTTACGTGATCCAAGCCTCGAGTTGGCCAAAGAACAATACCTTGTGACGATGTCTCCGATGGTTATTTTTGTGTATGCGTCCATTCTTCCATCTTATCCCCCTTCGATTTCTTCATCTATCAACTCAAATGGCAGTTTTCTTCAAAGATTTCGAACGCGATATCGACTCCTTCTTCAAAAAGAACTACATCGGCGCGAACAAGGGACAATTCCGTCTCGAGTCAATCCGCAAGCCAGTCGACGGGCAAATCTACCTCAACAACCTCTTCGAGGGAAACACCTTCAGCTTGAACATGCACTACGACTCGCGATTCCACGGGCTGAGCTCCAAGCTGAGCCTCTTCAGCAACGGCTCCGTCGGGAGCTCGATCGCTTGGAAATACGTCCTCGGCGCCTTCCAAAACGCCATCGAGTTCCGCGAACAGTTCGACATGCACAACATCGCCGGCTTCAAGGCTGAGCTCTCCCACCGCAGCGCCGCTGACGTCGTCGCGATTGAGAGTCGCCACACCTTCTCCCCAAAGGCCGTCGCGAAGAGCGAGGTCGGCATTTCGTGCGCCGTCCCGAACATCGCTGGGCTCTCCGTGGGCTGTGGGATGAACTTCGACAGCGCCGCCGCCTCGAACATGTCTCCCATGAAGTACGGCGCAGTCTACAAGGCGTTCAGCAAGTCGCTGGTGGCAGTCACCGCCGACCAGAAAGGCGACTACTCCGTTGGCATCCGAGCAAGCCTGCGCGACTTGGTAAGCAACGCGTACGACGCCTGTGGCATTCTGCAAGTCATCAACAGGTCCAACAAGGTCGCCGTAAATCTCGGTGCCTCCACCGCGTGCCCCTTCAGCGGCTCCACACTGTGCGCGAAGACTGACTTGAAAGGCAAATATGGTATCTCCGTCTCGCGGGCACTGAACGACGTCGCACGATTCTCCGTCGGATTCGAAGGCGATGTGCGTGCTGGGCTGAAACTGCCGACTGAGAGCTTCACCTTCTCCGTCGTGACCGAATAAGGACGACAAGTATATAGATATATGACAGATTGAGCAACACAGAAAGGGAACCAGATATAAACAGCCGCCGAAGACGGGCTGCGTGAACAAATATACAGTCAGAACATTTGTCCCTTCTGGGTGTCTTTGCAAAATTCTCTGCAGTGTATTTGTGGATTGAACTATTTTCGTGATATGTCAAAATAAGTACATGTATGTTTCCTTTCGGGAATCAAACTCTGGAATAGCCGGAAATTGCGTCTCCTATCCCAAAGGGAAGGATCTCGCCGCTTACAGCCTTGGTGGATATGAAAAAGTTCCGTGTTCGCCCTTGTCACACCCAAGCAATAAACCTGATTTGGGATGATTTTTGTGATTTTGATCGGGTCGGTCAGCTGCAGAACGCCTTGGTGTGGAAGTCAATACGCTTTCCAATCTGTGATTGAGCCTCCCATAGACGAGGTGCATCACGTTTTATTGGTCACTCCACCTATGTCTCAAAGATGCCTCATTGGGACCATCGATTATTTTAATGCGCATGAGTGCATGCCGATCAAGCATCAGCCTTTTCTTTCCGCTTGAGGGACCGGAGGGGGCACCCAAGAGGGGGCTCCACCGCCGTTGTAGCGGCAGTTCTTGTTCTAGGAATCCCGAATTGGGGATTTGTTGAGATCGTGCGTTTTGCACATGCCAAAGAGCTTGCTTCTCTGACGCGTTTCTTCGAGGAAGAACGAACGGAAGGCGTCACTCTGGCTAGCCGATCCCCGACAGTATTGACGGGTGGCCCGGAGCGAAGGTTTTCTCCGATTGAAGGGCTGGCTGGCAACCGTACGTCCTCGTACCCGAGGCTGGGGAGCAGATGTAAGGCTTCCAAGAGGAAGTCGGGCACTCATCGCTCGAACCATTGTTGGTTGTCTCCTTGTGGCCGGATGCCGTGCTTTATCCGCAGAGCGGTTAAGCGTGGAATGCTTTTTGTGTGGGTGTCTAATCTTTCACGTATATTGACTGCCGATTTTCCCTTTGTGATGAATTCCAACGACCGGGCGATCTTACAAGTGCATGGTGATCGGTCTAGTGTACAAAATTCAAACTGATTTTTTCAGAAAAATGCCTTTTTCAAGGGCAAAATATACAATGCATGGACAGCTTTGTAAAAAGTACCCCTTTTCAGCCACTCCTCGGCTGCCTCGCACTGTTTTACGTGCGGTGAAACCTGGTAGAATGACATAGCGTTCAAGGTATCCAAAGGCGAAATCGAGTGTATCTCTGACATGAGAAAGTTACTCCACCAGTTTTTCGGAGTTTCCGCATCAAACCAACCAAGACGAAACACCTCACTGGTGTCCGCCTCCTTGATTGCCTCGCAAGCCAAGCCCGCACAAACTGGTCGCCTTACTGGGGTGACCTGCACCGCATCTTGAACCCGTCGGTTCCAAAGGCCTGCCGGTTCTGCTCGGAACCCCCGGGTGCATCCTCCGCCCCCACGACCGTCGAACTGTCCCGGAAACGAGGACGGACCACCGATGCAGTCGCGTGCCCTGAGTGCGCCGTGGTGCTTGCTTCGCGCTCGACCGGGGTGAACCACCTCGTCACAACGCACGGCTATGACCACCAGGAGGCGCTCCGCCTGCTACAGCGTGCACTGCCAGCGCCACCGGGTGATCGGACGGCACCACAAAAGTGCCCGTACTGCCCGAGGATATGTCCAACGGTCGCAAGTGTGAACCGGCATGTCGTGGCGATGCACCGAGATGAAGCACGGATCAAGCGAGCGCGGCCCGCACCTCAACCTGCGGCGCCGTCGGCCCCACACGATCACATGTGCCATCTGTGTAGCTTTGCGAGCGGAACTAAAGGGGGTCTCACCTCCCATCTGCTTCGCACACACAACTTCGACCGACGCTTACCCAAACGTCATCGGTCAAGTGACTGTGAGGAGTCCGTGGAGCACCTCCTGTTCCACTGCCCCCGCTTCGCCGCTCTGCGGATGAAGCATGGCATACGGCCACCAGGGGACGCCAAACAATGGTTTGAGCGGAGAGTTCCTGATTTCCTCCGGGAAGCCTTGCAACTCTTCGACGATGAATGGCTCCGTCGCGCCGGAGCTACGCCTTCTGCGATTTCATCTCTGCAGAAGCCTGCCACCGAGACACGTGTTTCGGCTTGTGCAAAATATATCTTTTATAAATGTAAGCCTATAATAAAAACTGCTGCAAACGCAGCGGCGGCCCTTTTTGGGTGCGCCTCCCGATCCCTCAAAAGGAGAGAAAGGGATTGAAACTTGAGCGGCACGTGCTGTTGCGCTCTCAAAAAAAAAAAAACTCGTTTTCTGGCACAGTGGATCTCAGTCAGCTACCACAAGGACTTCAACGATTAAATCTCGCAAACAATGAGCTTTCTGGCGAGGCCTTTTTTTCGGTTGCGTTTTTTGACAGAGTAGTTGTTTGGGGTACAAAAATAATCAAGCGGCACATGGAGTGATCGAAAGCGCTGAGCTATTAAGCTGATTATAGAATATAATAGTAAATGTTTTTCAGTTTGACCGACTGATGGGGTGTGTTTGTCAGAAGCTTTCAACAACCATTTACGTAGATAAGTGATCGAGATGTGCGAAGGACATTTTCATCGGCTGGGCTTTGAGCCACGGACGACTGAAATGGTGAGCAATTGAGTCTCCCTAGTCCATCCATCATTCGTCAAGTTAGTGTATTCATAACCAGGCCACTTTAAATTCGTGAATTTTCCAAATTCATCTTGAACTACTAAACCAAACTGTTTTCCGGACATTTCAGCAATCTGGTGCGGCATCACTGGGTGTAGAGTATATGTGAGGGCTAAATGCAAAATGCGTTTACTTTTTTTAGAATATACAAAATAAGGGGAAAAATACAAAATGCGTCGAATTTTAATTTCGGTAATTAAATAATTATTTCCATAATTTCGTACTACTTAGGTAAGTAATTAGATTTGCCTCTTGAACTACGACCTCACCCAACTTTCTTTGCACCCTCAGTCAGCTTGTCTCAACACGCATGAGAGTATGTTAGACCTTTGTTTATTCCGAAGTGCGCTTGCCTAGTGATTCTGGAAGACGACATTATCTTAAAGCATTATGAAAAACTAAAGCTAAAGGAAGGATCTTGAATCTGTCCTAGCTCTGAATTTTTCATGATATCTTATTCTTTATCGCTGCTTATGTATAATCTTTATTCCTGCCTGTTTTTCCGGGGGCGTCCACGGGGCTTCTTGCTGACGAGAGCAGTGACTCCTTTGGGGAAAGTTTCCGAGGTTTGCGGTGGGAGTCCCGTCGGTTCACTCCCCGCCGGGATAGGAATTATGACTCCTTCCGGCGCGGTCGGTTTAATCTTCCGAGGTCGTCCTACTGGCCTCTTCGACATTTGCACAGCGCCGATAGTCTTCGCGGGTTCTTTTCTGCGGTACTTCGAAGGCCGCCCGGGAGATTTCCTCCGTTCAGGGCAAACTGTCACCCCGTCGGGCTGTATGTTCTGGAGAGGAACAAGCCGAACGCTCGAGTTTTTTAGACTATTGGAATAGTCATTCATTAAGAACTTCGAGCATGATCTACGGATCCACTCGTTGTGCGGAAGACGCTTACGCAGAGCGACCGCTATGATGTGGCAGCATGGTATAAGGTATTGTCCGGGATATGGACACGATCATGTTATCTCGAACATGTCCACTTCATATCGAACGGCATGGGCGCTCTTATAAAGCATACTCACACCGTTCGCTCGACATGCGAATCGGAAATTGGGCGGCAAAAAGGCGCTCAAAGTCATATAATTCTTGGGCGTATTCTGTGAGCATTTCGCCCCTTAACAGCCGCTTCTCGGCTGCCTCGCACTGTTTTTCGTGCAGTGACATCTGGTAGAACGCCATAGCGTCCAGGCCATCCAATGGCGACATCGCGCGTATTTCCGACATGAGAGAGCTACAACTCTCAACGTAGTTGCTTGTGCGATGGCCATGTAACGCATGAATGTTTACATGCGGTCAGAGACACCAGTTCTTCGGAGAAATGGCTCCAAGGTAATTTGCCGCGACTGGCGATACTCTTTCGAAATCTGCGAGTTCCTTTGCATACTCTCGCTGGGTTGGGCACTTCTGGAGCTTCCGCAATTTTCCTTCGCGTTCTTTAGAGGATGGAATGTACAGTACATGCTCTGCGCGCGACCGTAATTTAGGCCCTGAGTCACGGGAATCCCTTCATTCGGTCTGAAAACTGGACATGATCTGGGTGATCCAGCCAAGCTTGAAGAATTGACTGGCCAGAGCTATCCCTGTACCCGTAGAAAATCTCAAAAATTATGTTGTAGTAGTGTGAGTTTTCTACGGGCACCATTGCGTGTGCCCTAGCACTCGCAATCCACGTAAGAGAGTGCACTTTGGTTTACTAAAGTACGGCGGCAGCGCTGCAGAGTGTATTTCTTGGCGTTCGCTTTGTCAGAGATAGCCGCCAGCATCGTTTTCTTCATCGTGGTTCCTGATGCCCGCAGGTTTCCCACAATCATCGCGTTAAAAGTATCATTTTGAAGAAGATGACAACTTTTCGAGATTGCGGCCCCGCTGCAGTGCCCATGCTGGAAAACCGTTTCATTCTTTCGAATGCAATACGGGTATTCCGCATGCTTGTTGATTGATGTTTATGCAGCAAGCCAAACTTGCGCCTTGCACAGTACCTCAGGGTAGATTTCACCCCTTTTCAGGCGCCTCTCGCAGACAAGCACCCAATGATTGCCTGCATTCTTTTTGCGCCAAGTAGCCAGCGCAAAATTGTGCTTTATGGCATGCGCTTGCACGTCCGCTGTAGCAAGTTGGCGAGACGGCCAACGCATATCGAGTAGCTCCTGTTCAGCCATTGTGAAATGGCGCTCTAGAAAATCCGTTGCCTCCGGCAGATACTCGGCGTCGCGATTTTCAGGAGGTGCCGTGTCTGTCAACATTTATTTATTTATTTAATGCGCATGAGCGCATGCCGATCAAGCATCAGCCTTTTCTTTCCGCTTGAGGGACCGGAGGGGGCACCCAAGAGGGGGCTCCACCGCCGTTGTAGCGGCAGTTCTTGTTCTAGGAATCCCGAATTGGGGATTTGTTGAGATCGTGCGTTTTGCACATGCCAAAGAGCTTGCTTCTCTGACGCGTTTCTTCGAGGAAGAACGAACGGAAGGCGTCACTCTGGCTAGCCGATCCCCGACAGTATTGACGGGTGGCCCGGAGCGAAGGTTTTCTCCGATAGTAGGGCTGGCTGGCAACCGTACGTCCTCGTACCCGAGGCTGGGGAGCAGATGTAAGGCTTCCAAGAGGAAGTCGGGCACTCGTCGCTCGAACCATTGTTGGTTGTCTCCTTGGATGCCGTGCTTTATCCGCAGAACGGTTAAGCGTGGGCAGTCGAAGATGAGGCGTTGAGCGGACTCCTCGCAGTCGCTCGGGCGATGACCTCGCGGTACTCTTCGGTCGATGCCGTGCGTGCGACGCAGGTACGAGGTGAGTCCCCCTTTGGAGATGCTCACAAAGCTGCACATATGACAAAAGTGGTCGATTGTTGAGCGGGGATGGCGCAGGGGGGTCCGAGCAAAAACGGCAACACTTGTCCACCGACGGGTTGAGGATGCGGTGCAAGTCGCCCCAGTAAGGAGACCAGTTCGTCCGGGCTTGGCTTGCCAGGCAACCAAGAAGGCGGACACTAGTGAGGTGTTTCGTCTTGGTTGGTTTGATGCCAACCACTCGTCTTCGATGTGTTTCGCGTGCTTCCAGCTTCCTGGACGCATCGCCCGCTATTCTTTCTCTGGCGATGCTCAGAGCATCTTTGTGCCAGAGGGTGTAGCGGGTGCTGCACCCGTGGGCGGCATTCGAAGCCACATCGGCGAGCTCATTCCTCGATACCCCGCAGTGGCCAAACACAAACTGCAGGCGGATCTTAACCCCCCGGCCGGCCAGAGCATTCAGCATCTCGACACACCCCGCAAAGGTGGAGGTCGTAGAGCGTGCTGTATGCCTTCTCAGGGCCATAAGCAGCGACTGACTGTCCGAAGCGATGAGGAGCCGCTGACCACGACTGAGGGTCCTGTCTGCGATGACTCGGGCTAGGCCGGCATGGAGAGCGAGGCATTCCGAGCGGAAGCTAGAACGACCCTTTCCACAGACAGAAACGGTTTTGCAGCTCTCTTTGCCCTTTGCAAAGATAAGCACCGCCCCGGCGACCGAAGACGTTTCAGCAACGTAGGACCCATCGGTCCAGAGTTCGTAGTCAGCCGGGTGGCGGTGAGCCACCGCTTCGTCTGAGGCCCTTTTCTTTACGGCATCAGCCATTTCTTTGGTGACTGCCTGAAGGGTCCAGGGTCGGATAAGTATCCGATGGTTCAGTTCCGGAGCATCAGTGAGCGGCTCCACGGACCCGTATGCCTCAGTAATCTCCGTGTGGAGCTTGCCGATCTCGCTGGACGGCGGGACGCAGCTCGCCACATTGGCAGCCCGAGAACCCCCATGAAGGGAAGACACCAAAAAGGACTTATAGGCGAGAAGCTTAGCCTTTTCAGATACTGGCGGCAGGTTGGCCTCAAGCAGCGAGTCGTAGGTGTTCGTTGTAGCGGGCAGTCCACATGCGAGGCGGGCGCCGCGGGCTTGCACACTGTCCATGGTGGCTAGGTCCGTGTCCGACGCTATGCCAAACCATGCCGGGCAAGCGTACTGCATGGACGACGAAACGAGTGCTAGGTGAAAGCACCGGATCGCGTCCCGCGACGCCCCAAGCAGTGTGTTGGAGACCGCCGAGAATTTGAGTAAGGTCTTCTGACTCTTGTTTTTCATGCTTTTCGTGTGGTGACGGAAGCCGCGATGCTTGCTGAAAGTGACGCCCAAGAGTTTGGGGGTTTCAACATTTTCGAGTTCCATGCCTCGGTAACGAAACACGGGGGCATCACGGCGGCTGCGGAAGTGGCACACATTTGTTTTGCCCACGTTCACGTCCATAAAATGGGTGCGTGACCAGTGGCTGAGCACTTCAAGAGCCTGGTTCAGGACCAACTCCCGATCTCGTCCGCGAGCGACGATCGTCAGGTCATCCGCATAGAAGTAATGCAGTGCCCCTGAGCGATTCAGCGGAAAGATCCTCCATGAAGATATTAAAAAGGAGCGGTCCGAGCACCGTGCCTTGTGGGACACCACACGTGAATTTTTTCACGCGCGAATAGTGCCTGTTCCCCATTCTGACACGCACTTGGCGGTTAGTGAGGAAAGCAAGGGCCCAACGTACCAAGTAGGGGTCCACGTCGAGCTTTTGCAAGCGCTGCAAGAGCAGATGGTGGCCCACCGAGTCGAAGGCCCTGCTAAAGTCCACAAAGACGTTCTTGTGTTTTTCCCTAAGAAGAACGTACGTCAGCTGTGTTTCAACGTGCCTCCTAATTTTGTCGATCGCGTTTTTCTCCATTTACCTCCTATTTTTTAAGGCCATTCTCATTAAAGCGGCTATCAAGTTTTGCACTGTGATTCTTTTGAAAACCACAAGAATAGTAAAATTTCCTCAAAAGCTGATAATGAAAATATTTTCACCGTTCCAAATTAAAATCCTGCGCCATTGCTGGTCATAGATATTTCAACTACCAAAGTAGAGTAGAGTCAATTGAAAGTCTCAAGCAGGAGAAGCACATGAACACTCGAAGGGACTCAAAGCACAGGATTCGCAAAGGAAATCGGTGGGAAGATCTGTGAGGTCTAAGATTAGAGAGTATAACTTTCGCCTGTCGTTCAAGTCTTGCTGATGTTACGCGTAAAGTCAATGACGAGCTGCTTTCCGTGTTTGACTGCGTACCCATGAACCGCATTCGTCGCTGCTTTTCCAGTACTCCAATACTCTTCTATTAAAGCATTCATCTACGATAGCTGCGGAGATGGAGAGAAGTGGCCGTTTTCGGACACGCCTCAGTGTCACAATTCCGGCGGCAAAATCCCTTTCAAGCGTGTCATTTTGAGCTGATGTCTTTTTCGAGCGGTGAAGCAAGCGTGATCCTACACGCCTAAAAAGGAGCCTGGAAAAATAAAAACATGTTATTTTGCCTTTTGAAAAGGCGACATTCGGAGTCGATCCCCAAAATTGAAATCGTACCATAAATGGCTTATTATGTTTCCTCATGAATCAGCCGACCAAGTGAGGAGCCGACTCCATCGAAAGCAATTGAGAGAAGCGAGATCATCCGAAGTTTGAAAGTTGTGAAAAATGGTTGAAAAAGTTGTTTCATTAGCAAATTTGGAATATGAAAGTTACAAAATGCACACGCTCGTTCAGTGCGAATCAAATGGTTTATTTTTTTTGACCGAGACAATGACGGCTTTTATCGCGCTGCACCCAATTTCAACATAACATTGGAATCGTGTCCAGGGAATTCATTCGGCAGTGAGTCACGTGAAATGATCTCTTCGAATAGTTGTGTGTTCAAAACACTCCGAAATGTTATCGATTCGGGCAACCGTCTGAAATTCGGTGAGACCTCAAATTCGACGGCAAAAAGCTAGGCGCTTGCAATGGGCGTTCCGCACACAACTGACACTTAGCGGATGGACCTCGGCCTCACCAGATCATCCCATCAGCTGCCGAACTACTCACGAGTACACACCAATGTGCGACGCAGCTTGCCGGCATATTGGGCACACAAGGTCTTTCTGCGTGTCTCTCGAACGCTCAGCGAGAAGTTTCGCGCATGGCGCGCAGCAGCAAAAGTGTCTACAGGGTAAGAAGACAGCATTCCGCGTCTGTGCGAGGCAAATTGCGCATGATTCATCGCTGTGAAGAGTTCCTCCATCGCACCCGAACATCTCGTCGATTTCATACAGCTCATTGGAAAATTGCCACACTTGGCGCACACGGGGGGTCTCAGTAGTTCGCTCGGCCGGGCCAGACAGTGCCGTGAGGGGGATGGCAATGTGAATGTGCACAGCTCCATCGCCATAGAGAGGGGTCACTTGGAGCACCAGGTGGAGGAACTTTTCTTTCCCACCGGCGAAGAGGCTTTTCCATGAGATCCATCGAGAGCCTCGTGAAGTGCGTCGATGATGCAGATCGACGCGACATGGATTTTTCCCAACGGAAAAAATGCGCCTCGATGGGGATAGTGCGCGGAGATTGACCGAAGTGGCTGTCTGATTCACCTTCCTATTTGCAACGATCACTTTGGTTTGCGGGAATATCTCACACTGGCTATCGCGCAGACAGTGGAGATCGAAGGTGATTGAAAATGTCTCAGCCTCATCACGATGTTGAAGCTGAATGGTCGAAGGGTCCATCAAGGCGTGGCTCGATAGCACAGGCAAATACTCGAGCGCGGCCTCGGGCACTGGGCCGGCCGTGGGGTGGCGAGGTGTCGGTGCCTGGGCACTCGGCGTATACTGTGCTGGGTAGAGCGAATGCATTTTTCCCTTCGCAAGTGGTCTCTCTGTGTTGACTCTCGACGTCAAGTGAAAGCGCCCATTTGTGAGACTGGAAAGAGGAAATGAAGCGTCGCGTGGGGGAAAAATACACTCAAAGTCGACGAAAACAACTAATTATGGAGTCACACACCACACAGGTCAGTTTGACTGAGAGAGATAGCGTTGGTGGAGATCGGTCTGATCATCGCGGCTTATCTTCGTACACCCAGCTTTCGTAATCGTATAGACTGTGACGATCCCGCCGGAGAAGCAGTCGCGGTGGGTGGCATGATACACCGATCGGCGGGCGACGGCGACTGCCTCGTCGATGGAGAGATCATGTCGATACTCCGTGTCCAGCACACCATAGGCGTAGACCGACCCACTCCCGACGCAAAACATGTTGTTCGTTATCCTGTCGCCTTGATCGTCGATGTAGTAGAGGTGGAACGGCGAGGATCCGTCCGACTGGTCGGACTCGTCATATCCAGCAACCATCGAGCCCATCGACATTCCGTGGTTGCGATAATGGAACATGATGTTGGCCAAAATCTTCGACGCCGCCTTGACGGTGATTTTGTGGCCCTTTCGGAGCTCCCAGAGACGGCACTCCTGGCTGAGGACGCGGAACCAAAACTGACAATCCGCGGCGCCGCCGGCCATGGTGCCGAGCATGTTCTCGTTGATGTGAAGCAGTTTCATGACGGTTTGGGAGGCGATGTATTGTCCCGACGAGGCGCGGGAGTCGACGGCGAGGACGATGCCGTCACGCACAACCATCCCAAGGGTTGTTGTGCCTTTCTTGTGATCGAACTTGATTGGACGGGTGTTTTGGGTCGGCGAACGGACGATGCGGTGGGCAACCGAGGACGGCAGCCATTGGGGACGGGATTCGACGAGAGATTCGGTGCCACAGGCTTTCTCAGCCGGGCGATATGCACCCTCGGTTTTTTTCGGTGATTCATGTCCTGGGAGAGATGGAAAGTTCCTTGCGCTGACGGATGGGAGCATTGGTGGTGAGGAAAAAATATATTTGAGGGAAAAGTGTGAATACTGTGAAGGCAGTGGGGAATGGACTTTCCAGACTAATCACGTCGAAAAAATTGAGAAATTTTCACTTTACCTGAGCCGAGCAGAAATTGCCTTCTTCGATCGCTTCTCAGCGAGGTATGTATACATCGTCAGGAGTCCATTGGCATTTGCGACGATTTCCTTGTCCGCATCGATCGACACCAGCTCCTCCGGCGAAAGCATGTCGAAGGAAATAATCATTCGCTTGATGGCTTCCAGGAGAGCCGCGTGGGTGTGAACGGGAAACTGGCGCACCGCGGCGATGATGCTCTCCGCGTCGGTTCCCCAGGTGTAGGTCAGCGGCGTGGAGCGGTCATCGGCATGTTTTTTCTTCGGCTGCTCCCCGAAAACGGAAACTATCGTGCGTTTGATATCGAGGTGGGCGCGGAGGAAAATTCTGGATGCGCCACTCTTGGCAAGTGAATTGGCCCGCTCGACGGTCTTTTGTATCAGCACGACGTCGGCATCGAAATTGAGGGCTGCGCACTTGAGGGACGCCATCGTCTGCAGAAGCTGGTCCGTCACAGTGGCTGCCGGTCGCTCCTGGCGTGCGCGATGGCGTGTTTCGATGGCTGCCTTGAATGATTCGATCCTTTCGTGTTGGTCTGACTGGCTTTTCTCGATATCGGTCAACTCTGCCACTAAAGTCTCATTGAGCGCAATAGCGGCTTCCCTCTCCTGGAGGAGGCGAGCTTTCTCCCGAAGGTCATTGAGGGTTTTCACTTCAGACTCTTCTTGGGCTTTTGTATTTTTCGCACCGCTTCGGATTTTCGCAATCGATAAATTTCCATACGCTTTTCGGATGGTTAATCTTTCCCGGTGGCGTCTGAGGGAGTCCGCCAAGCGACTCATCCGCAGCTTTTCGAGGGAAGCCCCTCGGAGCTGCCGGATTTTGTGCATGCAGGATGACACGATCTCTCGTCGGATACGGTCGAGCAACTGACGGCTGCGATCTTCCATTTGAGACGCGCTTTCGCGCAATATTCGGCACATGCGAAGTTTTGCATAACATTTCTGGGCGAGTCGGAGCGTGTGCTTCGTCCGCAGGCAGTCGGCGAGAGACTTCACTTTCCGCTCAAAATACGTGACTCTGGAATGGAGGAGCAACTCGGTGTAGAATTTTGGCAGCTCGCACCGAACGCGTTGAGATGCGAATTCTTCCAATCGGTGCTTGAGACTTTCGCTTCGGGCGTGGGCATCCTCATAATACGATCTCCATGCATAGAAATAGGGTCCGGAGGCCAATCGGTGGCGACAGAGCTTTGTGTACGCTTGCGATTTCTGCCGAAGAAATTCAGTCTTCCGACGCGCAACATTCTCAAGCAAGGCGCCGAATGTCCGGCAGAGCGCCGTTTCGTATGTTTTTCTCGAGACAATCGACTTGGTCGCCTCGAGCTGACGCGTTGTTTGGAGAACGTAGACGAACCGCCGCAAGCGCCAAAAGTAATACCCAAGAAGACGACGGCGTCGAGCAAGGAAGCCGAGCCGCGGGAACCGCTGGAAGGCCTTCTGTTCGATTTCCTCCACTCTGTCGACATGCGAAAACCCAATTTGCAATTCACTCTGCCTCGCGTCAAGCTCTCGATCGATGGACAAAATCGCCTTCTCGACCTTTCGGGAGGCATGGCTCATTGACGTCCACCGCAGGACATTTTTCCCATTGCTGGCGGTCGTCCAGAAAGCCGTTGCATGGGCGATTTCGGCGAAGGAGACATCTCGAATTGGTTCGCCAATATTGTGGTATGAGAGAATTTCATGGCTTGTGCGTGGTGATTTATCCCAGGCAATGATAATACCACTCGCATCTGCGGACCAGAAACGCATGGCGAAGGTGTCATAGTAGAGGCTCACAATGCGTGCCTCGTGGTAATGCAATATTTTACTGAGCAAAAGCTCCTTTTCATCTCGCCGATCGGTGACCTCGTATATCCGTATTTTCCCGTCGCCTGTGCCCACAACCAGGGTGGCATATGTTCTCCAGAGTGCTGTTATGGGACTCCCATTGGAGCACACCCGAACGGCGCAATAGACTTTCTTCGTATCGACTATGTCAATGATTTTCAAAGCTCCACTCGATGTTCCAAGAATTAAAGCGTCCGCCGCGATGTAACCTGTACTGAGCTTCTCATCGTAGTGGCATTCATTCACCACAGGGAAAGCCCTGGTGGAGTCATCTCCGTTCGACTTTTGCTCCGTGGAATAGTTTACGACATGGCCATCCGCACTGACAGAGACGATCCGATGATGTGCGGCGATCGCGGACAAGAATATGACTGGGGATCGATGGTAATATTCTCGTTGGACAACTTTATCCTGAAGTAAGTCGAAAAATATAACCGTTCCATCTGCGAGGCCTGCGATGATGTGGTCGTCGTGGTACAAAAGCTTCTTGACTGAGCGATGGGTGCCTTCGAAGGTATTTTTGTCTGAGAGCCCAATCTTGTAGGTCCGATGACGGTCTTCACTGAGCCAATCGCCGATCGAGATTGACCCGTTGCGCATGCCAATGCATTGAATCGCACCGCCGTAGAAGGAAATCATGCACTTTGTATGGGACGATATTGTTCGGACCTTTTGTAGCGTATATGTATCGTGCTTTGGTGCTCCAAGGGAGTGCTCAATCTCGGCATATTCTGTTTTAGGCCGTGGCTGACGGTCGACTATACGGCCTTTGTCGGTGAATTTTGATCGAAGGATCGCGAGCTGTTTCTCTCGAGTTCCGCTGTGGTAATGATGCTTTTCGACGGTCAAGCTGGTCATGTATGAAAGGGAAAAGGGGTTCAAAATATGGATCACACAAAGCATATCGATGGAAATTCAGCTGTCTCAACTGACTGAAAATTGGCTAGCTGAAGTGGGCATATTTTATTTCAGTGACAAGCAAATCGATTCGCTGGGATTTACTCGAAACATTTTCCTTCTTCGTGGGCGGCGCTGTGGATGGTTTCTGGAAAAGTGCGTTTTTATATGACTGAAAGACGTATGTGCCCTTTGGGCTCGCGACTTCCCGCCGCATGTACTTGTGGCTCTGCTTGTCGTGCTCTTCCATTTTCCCTTCGCTCGATTGGAAGAGGATTTTCTCCGGAATTGGGGCAAGATTCGGAATCACAATCTTTATGCCCTCGATGCCTATCTCTTTGATAACCCCCACGGCAAATATTGTTGTTCGGGTATTCGCGCCGTCTGGAGAGCGTCGCAATATCATACAAAGAGAGTTTTGTAACGATGCGGTATCTTCTGTGCGCAGCGATGCGAGACTCGGCCACTCGCCATTTTTTGTATCTTCCCTCCATCTCAGCGGATGCGAAATGCCAACAGATTCGACCGGGAAGCGATGGAGAACGGGTGCAAGGTCGACCTTTCCTTTGCCGTATAGAAAATGGGTGATTGTGGCGACTTCCCTGTTTCGCAACTTCCACGGAATAACACCACCAGATATATGCGCGCCTCGGACCCTCACTCGTTGCGTGCCGTCGTCGCTCTGTTCGTTTCGATAGAACGCTTCGAGCAGCACCCGAAGATTATCCTCCTGAATCACCAGAATATCCGAAACGTGAAAATCGTTTACAATTGAAATCATTTCTTCGAAAAGCAGCCCTCGAGGGGTGTTTATGAGTATTCCCGCGCTATGAGATTTGGTTTCGACAATACTGTGCAATCGATCCGCTAGAACAGCCGCGCTGTCCTTCACAGCTTGCATGAAAGCCGCGGGATTATCCCTAGGAGAGGGATAACCATACGGAAAGGCGAGCGTCTGATGCGCGCCAGATACACTGGAGGTCTCATCATATGGGCAGCAGTTATCCCAGGCACTGAGCGAAGTACTGCCAGTGATGCCGGAAATCGGATTGCATACGTCAAGGTCAACGAGCGTTGGAAACCAGCCGTCACGACATGCATAATTGAGAAGGCTCGTGGTGACTGTATTCTTCCCGGAGAATTCTGGCCCGAGGATGAGTAAATTTGGAGGTCTCCCTGCGATCGTCGGTAATTTTCGGACAGTGCTTGCCCATCTGAGTGAGTTCAGTGTCCCATGCAGCTCCACCACTGAACGGTAGGTGGAGTTGGCACTGATATAGATGCAGTTTTTGAGCTTCTCATTGGTGACACCAATTCTGAAATGGGCTCCGTTTCTTGAGTACACTGATACGCTGTCTCCATAGGAGATGTGTATTGGGTTGTTCATGATCACAGGACAGCCACAAATTTCGCCATCTCCGGTGGGCCCTTCGAGGGTAATCGTGACTGCGACGTGTGCGTACTTTTCAGCCTTGCCAAAGTACGTGCTGGAAAATGGGATGTGAACTCGCAGTTCGTGCGCCGCGGGGACGACAATCTGGTATTCGTGGGCGAGCTGTCTCGTCTGCATATCACTTGCTTTTGGGTTAACTTGTCATTTCAGTTGTACTCAAATAGTGTCTAAAGAACGCCGAGTCGGTAGCCGGCCGAATTATGTAGCCAACAAAACGAATCCTGACAGGTAACAGTCAGCATGACATATTGACTCATGACCGAGGTGAGATGAAGAAGTGTCGAAGGGTATTTTGCGGGGAAACTTGTTGCGCCGGCACTTCGTTCCCGACAGGTTGGCCAAGTGTCTTCTCTGGTAAACCATACTTTTTGCACAGTAATTGTACAGTCATTGGTGAGTCATAAAGTACATTCCTGTGGAAAAGTTGCACCACATCTCTCATGGTCTTTTGGGCTGCTCCCGTCCTTCTGTGGAGAGCACTTTCCACCTTACTTGAAAGCCATTCGAGAATTTTTTCCTGAGTAATGACCCCATTACGGCTGAATGTTGGGAAATATGCCGCAATCCATTCCATATACAACGGCTTCAAAATCTTCCACGAACACGCTGGGCAACTGCAATCACGGGAAGATTTTGGAGTCGAACAGTCTCCAAACGATTCTCGATCGACAGAATCATTCAGTGTGGAAAGATTTACGCCTTGGGCATTTCCAAGTGAGAGCGACCAGGCTTTCTCGATATAACTAAGAACCAAAAATCCAGCATCATATCGTGAAATCATGTATAAGATCCCCGGTTGTGAAATGCAGCAGCGATTCTGAACACCATGGGGACTGGAAAAGTTTACATCACCACCCCATGAGACATTTTTCTGGTCCTTATGGTAAGGTGATGCTTCTTTGATAGATACTAGAATAGAATTCTTTGCTGTGGGTGAAATTGAGCAACTGCAGTGGGCCAAACCAACGAGAGGAGTCAAGGCCAAATCATTCTTGTTCCATCGAGGAAGTGTCAGCATGAGTACATTCACACTGTCGCGGGGTGAAGAAGTACCTTCGGATTTGACAGTGTCACTACACTCTAGATTACACAGGATTTTGTGCGGATCAATGAAACCTGCGAGGGACTTTTCTGACACCATGGATGATTCTTACTTGGCACTCATTACTGTTTTTCTATGATAAAAGTCAATCTCGGTTTAAACTTTGGAAGAGAAGATTGGTTGAACATGAAAAGTAAACACAAAAAATCGCTCCGATAATCGCCACACTTGCTCTTCTTGCGGTCGAACCTGGACTTTTGGCTGATTGGTACATTATCAAACATGACATTATCAAATGAAATTAATTTGCAAGCGAGATACAACCACTCGGTAAAACGACAACAAACCAAACGCATTGGAATTCTTGGGAATGCTCATCGAATCTGAATATTATAGCCTAAATTTTGTGGAAAGGCAGTCGTTTATTTTTGGCCTCTTTCGCGTCCACGTCCTCGGCCGCGGGAAGCACGGGGGGCGAAATCGTCAAATTTCTCTTGGTTCTCACCGGACTCAGATGTTCGTCGTCCTCGGCCGCGGGGACCGCCTCGTCCACGTCCAGCACCTCGGCCCTTGGACCGTTTTTCTGGATCTTCAGCTTCAACCATATTGTCAGGAAGTGGGGCCTGGTATCCCGGATTTTTGGTGTCCAACGGGGTCTTGGAGAGCGTAATGGCAATGACGGCAACCTTACGATCTGGGCGCTCGTTGTCGGCTTTGTCACTATCTGGCATCGTTTCCGATGCGATCACGGTAATTTGGTGAAGACCGTGCACGCGGCGTTTCACAACCTCGGCAATATTTACTACGCTGGAGATGGATTGACCCATGCCACGAACGGTTACGCTGTCGAACGTCTCGACGGGAGTTTCGCCTTCAGTGCTTTCACCAAGAGCTTTGATGATATAAGAAATGTAAGCACTTTGTGAGCCCTGGCTTCGGACGCGAACTTCGTTTGCTGGTGATCCTTTTGACATTTGGATGGATTAAGGTAACAGAGTATATCAAGATTGGAGTACTTCTATGAAAGGTGATTCGAGCATCCATGGTACTGGCTTAGTTGCTAAACACACACACGCACACACTAACACTCACCCTTAGAAATTATGATCCAGTAGGAAAATCATTGTGGAAACGACTTTTCCATGTCTTGAATGCGTTTTATGTCACGGCTCATGACGTCATAGGAGTAGACAGAGCCCTTACAAACAATGTTTAAAATGCTAGCGTGCTGAGACCAGGAAAATTTCCACGGAATTTCCTTCAATGAGATAAGATGCTTTTCATACTTTATCTGGTATTCAGAAGACTTTAAATGTTTTTCTATCTCACTAACTTCGATTTCAGCCACAACTATTTTCTTGTCCTGAACTGCCGCGGCTACAGTAATTTTGTTTGAACCTCCACGAACATGATCAAAAGCAATGTCTCTTATCCAATCATGACATGCCAAGGTAAGTAAGTTATAACACTCCGACCTTTGTGCGGAATACAACCACAGTTTCACTTTAGCATCGCATCCCCCAGAGCCAATCACCCCCCAGGTACTTCCATTATAGTTCACAGTAGATGGATACCACTGTACACACAAGCATCCCATTGAATGCTTGGCATCAAGTATAATGTCTTTCCAGCTTCTCCCATCATACAGGCTTTCACCCAAGTTTCCATCCGAACTAGCACTTATTAGCCTTAACCCAAGTGCTTTTGGTGCCCAGGATAGACTATTCACACTACTTGAATGAATTTTACTCTGGTGAACTATTTCAAACCTTTTTTCTAACTCGGCCCAAACTAAGATCGTAGAGTCAAACGATCCAGATGCCAAAATTGTACCGAAAGCCGGATGGGCCCAGTCAAGGGCCCACACTTGGCCGTCATGCCCTTTCATTTCAGCAATAGTCGATGCTTCATTCTGCGATAGACTTTTGACTTTAACTGTGCCGTCGGAGCTGCAGCTTGCAAGCAATTTGCCGTAGTAATCGACTTGGCAGTCGTGAACAGGTGCTTGGTGATCTAAGTCTATGTTGCGAGAAAATTTCATTGAATACTCGAAAATTCTATTATAGAGAGGTGCTAGAATAGATAAAAAATAGAAATGATGATTAATCGACAAAATTCAGAACTGTAAACTAGCTGAATAAGACGTAGCTCTGAGAGGCTTGATCATATCGCTTTCTATTAGAACTTGAAGTAGTATCAGGTTCTCCAAGTAACTACTGCTTGCGTTTTTATAAATAATATTTTGGTTTTGTAGCACCCGCACGTGGTATTCACAATCGCAGTAAGTGGGCTACTAAGTTCAACAAGTATATTTGGTTTTAGGAACATTATCAACATTCGCTCCAGTCTTGTTTTTGTACTTTGTAGATAAGTGGATGAAGAGAGGGGAGGAAAATGGTGCTAACATAACCGAAATCGATATATTCATAGTTGATCAGGTTATGCAAAAAAACTTAGATAACCTATTTGACCCTCTGCAGATTGCGAGTGAGCTGTACGCGTCAATGGCTATCACGATTCCGCTAGACAGCATTGTGAGCCGGTTCTTTCATCTTTTGAACTCGTATGGTTCAATTGAAAAACTCGCAGAAGCCAATGAGAAGAAAAAGGCTCATTTAGCTGGAAGTGCCACCACCCTTAGCCAGGTCAACCACAAAGCTGAAATCGTAGAGACCCGCCTCATGGAAAGGCTATTGTCGTGCATTGATCAAATCTGCAGCTCGCCACTAAGTGATATCTTTAGGGAACCCGTTGAACCAAACATATTCATGTCCTTCAACCAGTGCTATGAGGGTCCGTACATGACCAGAGTCTTTAGGCCCATGGACTTATCATCGGTTCGTAGTCATATACTAAACGGCAAAATTTCCTCCGGGAAATCCTTGCTTCAGTATTTGACACTCATTTCTACGAACTGCGTGTTTTTCAACTCACCTGACAGCGAGTTTCCCAAGCGGGCAATGCAATTTTTCCAACTATGTTACACTACACTCGAAAGTTCCGATGTCTAGTTCAGTGAAAATCTTGAAATTTCAACCGCATCTTTCCTCCATATATCCTTAAAATCACTTCAAATAAAAAAAACCTATCTGGAAAATGTACCTCGGACGGGACTTGAACCCGCAATCTTTGGCTTAGGAAGCCAACGCCTTAACCATTAGGCTACCGAGGCTTATTATTCTTGAGATGACAATCAGACACCGTTCAGATATCCGATTACACATAATAAATCTCTCCTGCGTGCCCGTCTAGCTCAGTCGGTAGAGCGCCAGACTCTTAATCTGGTGGTCGTGGGTTCGACCCCCACGGTGGGTGTTTTTGTTGCTTTATCGTAGTGTATTATATTCAACAAGCATTATCGCAGCAGCCGAGGGGGTATACCCAAGTGGTTAAGGGGCTTCACTCGAAATGAAGTGTGTTTACACGCGCAGGTTCGAATCCTGCTGCCCTCGTTTCCAGCACCTACGCTTTTCTGAGTAACATTACCCTGTTTTGCTTTCTGTTGACTGTTACCGTATTGCTTAAGCTTCAGAGCTTGAAAGAAGTTGCACTGCTGAACTGTGGACCTCGCGCTTCTCCCATTGCATCAGCAAACTGTTTCTCCATCGAATCATAGATTGGCGCTTTACTGGAAACGCAATAAAGCCCCAGATAATCGGTGACTACTGCTGTTCAAAGATACGCTGTCATTCACGGAAAGAAAGTGATCGCTCCTAAACGCTTGTGTTAGTTTCTAGCTCTTATCCCAGTTCGTAAGCTGGAGTGCAAAGCATACGTGCGGATAAGGACCGCCCGATTCAAAAGTACAACCAAATAAAACGTATCAAAGCTCTCCTCAGAAGACACGCATTCTACTTTGCTTTTGTTGATGACATGCCATTCTACATGAGTACTCGGTGTAATTGTGGAAGTGTGAAGAACACAAACATGTTATAGCAACAATCACCCCGTTTGGCCTTTTGATATCCCCAAATCAGGTTGCAGCAGCAGTGAACTCTTCGCAAGGCATCATCCACGTAAGTGCCCACCTAAATGAGCACGTGCTGGAAGAGCATGATCGCTGCTGTAAACGGGTAGGAAGAAGGAAGACTTGTAGTATTTCATGAAGCATTTTTTGCACGAGATATGCATCAAAAGACTGTTGGGTCCCATACGCCCTAGCAAACATGTTACGGCAAATACTGATACTATAAAAGGCCACATGATGTCTCGGAACGTGAAAGACTAAGGATCTTAGTATTTTTGAATATCCCTTCTATGTCTGTTTAAGTTAACAGATTTGCTTTAAGAGGATTTGCTCCCCTATATCTTTTGAAAATGATCTTTTATTGTTACTGCCCAAATAACATTATTCGATCGCTGACAGGGCTCAGGCTACTTTAACTATGTTATGGTTCTGTGCCAATGGGGAATTACAGAAAATAGGTCAGTCCTCAAGCAAGATTACAGCTCCTACAAGTAAACGGCAAATTGCGGTTAATGAATAGCTGACGAACTAAATTGATTTCTTTTAGAAAACAGATTGATTGTTATAATGCGAAATGGCTTATCGCTTTTTCGGGAGTATTAGATCGCGTTAGCGCAGCATTTCCCTACGATCATTTGATCCAAAATATATATTTTATTACACGATTAGCGAACACATAAGTCCAAAGCATGACAATGCGATTTTTAGCGTAGTTTTTCCGAATATTTGACAGTTTCTGTCCGTCACTTCCCCTACTAGTCCTTCACATAAATATGAAGAACAATCAGCAATCCGGTTCTCAAAAAATACCTTAAATTAGGTTGATGCTGCGTTACAATAAGAACAAGAATGCATTTTCATTTGCGCTAACTTGTTGAGCTGAATGGTTCATTATTGCAATCACAAACTGTCTCACTCAAGCCTGTGTATATTTAAGCGTACTCCCATGTTTTATAGGCCATCAAATCCTTGAATGCATAATATTTCAAATACCGGAGAATTAGGCATTGTTAGGAGTTTCGTACTCCTACACTCCTCTGTTGCGTCCATAGTGATGCTTACAGTAACTATTATTTTTGATTATTTCCTTGAAAAAATCAGAATGCCAACTTTAAACTGCAACCGGAACTATTTGTTCCAGCTCATAGGAAAGCAATTCAGTAACGCCGACTTTGAAAAGATATGCTTCAGGTTTGGACTCGAACTTGAGTTTCCAGATGAAAATGAAGCAAACAAGGACAACTCCAGTCAATACAAACTTGATTGTCCGGCGAACAGACATGACCTTCTGTGTGTCGAAGGACTTTCATTGGCCTTATCGGCTTTTCTCGATATTCGCCGTCCGCCCAATTTTGTTTTACAACGGCCTTTAACATCCGTCAAGGTATTTCCGTCAGTGCACGAGATTCGGCCGTACATTGCCTGTGCTGTCCTCCGTGATATTTCCTTTACAGAAGATAGCTTTACTTCATTCATCGATTATCAGGAAAAACTTCATCAAGGACTATGTCGGAAGCGAATGCTAGCGTCAGTTGGCACTCATGATTTGGACAAAATATGCCTGCCCATTGAATACAGCGCATACAAGAAAGAAGACATTAAGTTTGTTCCGTTAAAGCAAGTCATCGAGCTGAATTGTGCCAAAAATGGGCTTGAAGAATTCTACAAGGATGACAAACATATATCCAAATACATACCACTGATTAACGGCTATGAGAGATACCCGGTGGTCTCAGACAGCGCAGGCAAGGTCCTGTCATTGCCCCCAATAATAAACTCTTCTCACAGTGAAATCACGCAAAAAACCCGAAATGTTTTTATCGAATGCACAGGGAAAGATAAAAACAAGACAAACACACTGCTGAATTTAATTGTTTCTGCGTTCTCAGTGCACTGCAAAGAAAAATTCAGCATCGAGTCCGTAGAGGTAAGGACACCGACAGAAACTATTACGACTCCTCTACTTGACGAGAATATCGTCGAGTGTGATTCCCAGATATTTGCCCAGCAAATAGGTATTCCAGCAAATGAAAGTAGCCCTGGTGAAATGGAGGAACTTCTGCAAAGAATGCAGCTCCATTTGCAGAATGATACGAGGGCGAATGGTCTTGGGAAATGGTCTGTCAAAATTCCCATGAATCGACCTGATGTATTACATCAGTGTGACATTATGGAAGATGTTGCGATTGCGTACGGATACGATAAGCTTGTGAGCATCGAAAAGCCAGTGCCCACTGCCGGCCACGGCCTCCAGACGAAAATTGGAAAGGTCGCTAAATTACTACGTAATGAGCTCGCGTTCGCAGGCTATAACGAAATCCTTCCGTTTAGCTTGTGTGCTCACGAGGAAGCCTTCCAGAATTGTTTGCGTACAGACTACGGAAACACAGTGGTACGAATAGAAAACCCCAAAACACGAGAGTTTCAAATATGCAGGCCAACTCTCCTTCCAGGAATTCTCAAAACAGTCGCGAGCAATCTCAAAGAGCCACTGCCGATCCGACTGTTCGAAGTTTCCGATGTTGTGCTGAAAGACACAATGTCCTCTACAGGAGCTGCCAACCACCACCATGTCGCCGCATTGCATGCACACGCAGAGTCCTCTTCTTTTGAGAACATTCGAGGCCTTCTCGATTTTCTCTTCGAAAAGCTGGAAGTCAACGACTGGTTTCTTCGTTCGAACAAGACTGAAACGACAACATACATGGAGGGAAGAGGCGCCGAAATTTGCATTCGGGACGGATCCGAAATTGTTAGTCTGGGGAACATGGGGGTGATCCACCCACAGGTCTTGGAAAACTTTGGCATTCCCTTCCCATGCGCCTACTTTGAAATCTCTCTCAGCTTTTTCCTTCGTTGAGGAAAGCCGTATATGCATCTGATGTGACTTGTATGAGTGATCTATTCACAGTTGGAAATTCAACTACGCTTTTCCAAAATACTTGCTTTCTACACACATAGAATATGAACGGGAGGTCTGTTGACGAACGGCATAAATACCACAGTGATGTGTTCACCCTTTTTGCAATGGCGTTTCCATGTTGCCGCATTCATTTTCGGTATGTTCATGTAACCAACAAATGACACCATACATACGCTGGAGGGGCCTTTGAATACCAATGGAGGACACGAATGCTGTGAACGTCGTCGTGCAGTCCACTGTCCATCAGGAGGAGATGGTCATATCGAATGACATGCTCATCCTCGATATGCCATGTGATGTGTACGACGAGCTTGTCGAGAGCTCCACATCATCCCATGAGGGGACAGCTGTGTATATTTGCGGGAACAACGCCAATGCCACGCTGAGCCGAAAAGACCTCCCAGGTACATCCAGCATGCGAGCATCGATGGAAATGGCCTATCTCTGCACAGGTGATCAAACGTACGACGTTTACCACCATGAGCAAAATGCCCCTTTAATGCTTTGTCGGCGAACCACAGAGGCTCTAACAATCACATTCACCACACGGCTCTCCTATGGGGCGAGTCATCGTCTGATCCGTCCAAACTTTTCGCTCATGACGCGGATGATGGGGCAGTCGAATGATTTTCTGCTCGACCAATCCGATTTACCGGATACTATCCATGCCTTCACCCGCCATGATTACATATCTGCCGTTCCAGCAAGTCCGAAGGAAATCGAGAGAGAGTTGTTTTGCCGCGGATTGCGTCCGTTTCAGGCACCCTATCTGCAAGCCATCACCCATGATCAAATCGACCCGGTCATTGACGCGATTGTCACGCAACTGGTGGGAATTCAACTCCAACATGAGAAAGCCTTTCCAGCTATTACAAAAGTTCCCGTGTTACTCGCAGTAGATGCACTGCGTGAGATTTATCCGGAGACTGTGCTGTCATATGCCGTCGATGTTATCGGAGATGTGAAATCGCTTCAGTACACAGTAAGTCATTCTGGCACCACTCGCTGCTTTCAGCTTGTTTGCCTGAATCTTCGGGGATACATTCGGCATAAAATCCATTGTTGCTTCAAGCAGAAGCAGATTCTCTCCGGCATCGAAATGGAAAACGAGCTTCGATCACGGGTACCCTTCGACATTGCCAACCTCCTCCACGAGCGTTTTCTCCAATCGGGTTCGACCCATCAATCAGCCGCACCTTCCAAACCTCCGAGTGTGTTTCCATTTTCGGAAACTTTCTTTCGAGGCATTGCAATTCAACGAAGGCATACCACAGAGGCGCAGATTTCATTGGACAATATGCGAGTCATCCCGCCAGTACCAATTGAGGAATTTCACTATATCCCCTTTTGGCGTCACCACTCATCGGACGCTGAGACCACTGTGCAATCGCTTCTCCGCACGTGTGGGGAATGGAAAAAGACCGATTTGGCGTGTTACCTTCTTCCTTTCCTCGATGGGGAGCCCACGCAGCCGATCGACGACTCTGGGCTCTACGATGATTGGACCTTTGAGCCAGACTGTGTGCGAAGAATGAGCGCATGTCCACCGCACGACGGTAAGCTCATCACGGACGACCATCAGGCGTGCATGCAGTTTATTGAAGCCACCAATGAAGACGGCATATCACCCATCAAGACGCCGACTCCCAACATACTTTTCCATAGTCACCGTGAAAAACTGCTTGAAAAGCTCCTCAATAAGACCACAAAAGAGATTATGACTGACGGAGAGGTTGTCTATACGTCAAATGATCCGTAGTAAAATGTTGGTGAAATTATCACGGCAGAAAAGTGAACTCTTTCCTCGTCTCACTTGATATGTTACTGAAGTCCACATGAAATTCCCCGACTGCAATCATGAAAACTTCCCCATCCTTCGACGATGACGTGAAAGTGTGAAAACTGCTGGAGGTGATGCGAAAAGCGTCGTGGCAGATGACGCCGGAAGACTACGCGCTCTTTGATGCGCTGATGGGATCCGAATTCCATCCGACAGCCCCGTGGTGGGGTGTTGCCTGTGCGATGGTGGGTGCGAAAAGGGGGAACCACTTCTTGTGGGCATCTGGAAAGGCCATTCTCTCTTTCGCCTACGGCTATGAGTTTGCATGCGCATTGCGATGTGAATATTCGAGCACGATGTTTCTCAATGACAGCGCTCGCCTGCGTACCCCGATGGGCCACCTCGTGAGGCATCTGAATAGCGCCGCAAGTTCGCTGCCGCGGACACTCCCGACGAGTAAGGATCCCTTGTGGATTACAGATTTCATCGCTGATTCCCCCAGGCGTGAAATTGACAAGCTCCAAAAGTCTTCCGCCGAAAGTCCGCTGATAGTATTCTTCAAATCAGCCAGCTTGGCCCATGTTCGGAAAAAGGTCACCCGCGCATTGGACGGCCTACGGCTCAATGGATCTATGCGAGAGACACAGCACGAACGGCTACGCCTTCGATGGTATAAGGAATCAAAGGGTTTTCTGAATGAGCATCCTCGTGCACTGACGAGCATCTACTGGAAAACTGTCGCGCGCTTGATAAAGTAAGCTTGTGGATGCCTTCCATGTTTTTCATTCCCGTTTCGTTTTTCAGCGGCGTATTTGACCTTCCACACAAGGGAATTTCCATTTCTATCTTGATTCATGAGGAAATTCGGGAAAACTTTATTCGGGTTTTCTCAGCGCATGCACCAGAGCGCTGCTATAGAGCCCACCTCGATTGAAGTCAGCTCAAAAACGACAAAAGCCCCGCCGAATTACAAAACTCGACGCCAAGGAGTATTGCAGATCTCTCGGTTCGATCCAGACTCAGGCCTTCAAAAGCTTGACAATTACACCTACACCGTCAACAACTCCTATATGGTGTTGGACCTCCTCGTTGCCGTCAAGGCGCACCAAGACCCAACGCTCACCTTCCGGGCGTCCTGCAGTGAGGGCGTCTGCGGGAGCTGTGCAATGAACATCAATGGAATAAACTCCCTCGCGTGCATCACACACGCCACTGATGCCACCACGGTGGCGCCGCTGCCGAACATGCCGGTCATCCGGGACTTGGTCGTCGATTTCAAAATGTTCTTCACGCAGTATTCTTTCATCCGGCCATACGTCCGAAACGTCAACCTCGACCGCCATCATATTCAAAGCATCTTTGGCCGGTATGAACAGGCAATGAAACTTCGAAACTGCCAGTTCACCTTTGACGTGCCAGGTGACAAGATTTTCCGCTTCGCGGATGTGCCCCAGAAAACAGCTGCGTACGTCAAGTTACTCAAGAAGCTTCGGGAGGCGAAGGATATAGTGAAGGCCCTTGTCGTGCTCAGACGGATGGTGCAGCAGGACAAAATCGAGATACCAATCCGGGCAGTGCGTGAATACCTCTGCTCTTTTTACAAAAAATAAGCGAGCGGTTTGACTTCAATCGGATGGTTCATTTCTCTCTATATAATCAGGGACAGCATACGTCTACTCGGAATTATCATTTTGTCTCTACGCGTACCACATGCCCAGATGAGCTGCTGAGTGATATTTTTGTCCAGAAGAGCGTTTCGATTTGCATACGGCAAAACCACCTTTTCGACTTCCACCTTTTCCGCTTCGAGTCATTTCCCAATGCGCCGGTGCGTCGCTCGATTTTCAGCGACTGCTGGCTCGATCAGCACGCCGTATTCCGTCAAGGAAGGCGAGCGGTACGTCACCGTTCGGCGTCTGACGCACCCGATTCGCAACCAGTCAATAATGCTTGTTCCTGTGCCGAGTTTCGCTTCACATACCTTTTACGACGAATGGTGCTATCAGCCATACGTGAAACACCACACCCTCGTCGTGTGCCATGATATCGCAACACCGACAGCCAGAACCGGGCTTCGGGTGTTTCTTCGCGACGGCTCGAAAATACGGGCATTCTTCCCAGGCAGTCTACCAAGTCCGGCGACGCTCGACATGACTCGGAAGGAATTTTTCAAGCGATTTCGATATCTCAAGGCCTCAGTCCTCAGGCTCACATTTCTCACCGCGCAGTATCGAGATAAAACATGCGAGCGAACTGTCATCCAAGGCCTCCGCAGTCTGTTCGATCAGCAGTATATGTATCATTCCGTCTCCCTCGAGTCGCCATCGGAAGGAGGCGATATGCAATATAAGGATTC
>LFNC01000247.1:0-34381 GCA_001235845.1 Perkinsela sp. CCAP 1560/4 | reverse complement strand
ACATGATTGCGTTTGCCTCTATCAGAGGGGACTTGAAAGATTACCCAGCATGGGTGCAGAGATCCTGCTCGAGATGGTTCTCAAAGATTATCTCAAATCCCCTGAGGAGATATGTCTATACCCAGTCTGTTGGGATGATATGGTGGCGGATGAGGTGACCACTGCACAATCACTCATGAAGTCAAAAGGGAGACCCCGAAAACATAAGCGATAAGAGTCCCGTCTGTCTAAAGAGAGAAAAGGGGCCCACGTGGTGACTAGGCATATTGAATTCAGAGCATATGAAAGATATAACACAAGCAATCATAGCAGCGATAGGAGACAGAATGATCATAATACATAAGCTTTATGTGTATTCACAAGTCCTTACGAGACAACGTGTAGTTTAGTTTACCTACTTTTGAAAGATTGAACGAAAATGAATCCTTCCCTGGAGAGATGGATGATGCTACGACCCGAGCAGCTCTTCACATAAGCAGTGCATACAATTATTCCACTGTGCAACTCAATGGATTGCGTAAAAGGAGTACTCCGTTTTGTCCTTTTCTCATGTTTGTATAAAATAAGAGACTTTCGTATAAGCCTCCGTATACTTTCTGAAAATGCTTATTCACCGGAGATATATACCTCGAACACCTCTCGAAAGATCTTGAATATAGCGATTGCAGATCTGAGCGGTACAATAGTCCTGAAGACTAGGCATTCGAAGCTAGAGACAATAGCTTCAGAATGTGAATCGTGCAAAGTGAGAGACCTTTCGCGACCCGGTTTTGGAGAGCCCCGACGGCGTTCAGGATTTAAGACTATGAACATGCTCGTTGCCTCCATTGGATACGCTGAACACTATGACGTTTATCTTTGCATTGGTCGATGTGAAAAATGCATACAAAGCAAATGTCACACTAAATTATCGATGCGAGGATGTCTCCATAAATCGACGCGAGAAGCATTCTCCTTGCAATGGTTACCGTCCGCCGTTGTTGCATTTCACTTGGAACAGTTCCCCGCTGCTTTTTGGACGGACCTGGGCAGCCTGATACTACAGGGATCAGCAAGGAATTGCTACTCCTTGGCCCTGGTATCCAGAAGACGCATTTACCACCATCGTGGCGTAACACACTGGCGTTACTGGCCAGCATGATTTGCATTGTGGTATATGCAGAAATAGCCCACGAACGCGCGAAGGCATCTTCAAAGCCTTGGTTAGCAACTCCTCCACCAATTCACAGGAGATGAAAGGTCTCAAATATTTAGTATCGTAGAAAATCAGCTGAGCAGTACAATATGTTTGACCCTTTTTCCGCCAGCCTTAGAGTATATTTTTTTAGACCAAAAAAACTTTGAAGACTCACTGGACTTCACACGACTGCCAAAGTCCATCTGCGCCATGATCGCGCTCATTTCGTATTAACTCAATTCTAAGAAGATAAAAACAGAGGGCGTGAACAGATCAAAATGAATACGAATGACGATTAGTATAGTGATACGGATGTGGCTTCTCAGTATTTGGGAAATTTGGGAATTTTGTTACTCTTAACGAGCATGTTTCTATTACGCGTTTGTGAACATTCAAAAGCCCGTTTGAAAGGTAGACAGGAACGAGTTCGTGTTTTCAGAGACGATAAGGTAAATGATATCCTTTAAGTCTTCGCTACGCGCACGATTTCGAGCTGTGCTTTACTACCGTTCTGACTGAACGGAATGGGGCAGCAATAAGTCGCCAGAATTCTCCGGTAGATTGCTCTATTCAGAGCAATCTGTATTTCCTTCTGAGAGCTGCAGCTATTGTATGCGAGGTACCCGCAGAGAATAGCAGCGTGCCATTCGCGACCTTGGCTGAGCCGAAGCTGCGGACAACAGAGTCTTCTGGGGCTTGTGTAGCGTCTGGGCCGCCGAGATGTCGGTCAGATTCAGCTTCTTCTTGTCTTGGCATTGATACTCTTCTCTGCTATTCTGCTTGTAATTTTGATATTCCGTGCAAAATCTGAATACAAGAAAAGAGTGTTTCCATCGGCCTTTGTCCTCGTGGACCTTAACTCCTTTGGACGGCCTGATAAGGACTCGACGCCACAACAAACGCTTATGGAGATTGTTGTGGGGGAGTTGAAGGATACAGCGTGTTTCCGAGGTGAGGACAGAAAGTTCAAGAACATCAGTGATTGGGATGGCGTAAAGTGCACCGCAGATGGGGATAACCCGCTGGCCCATTCTGCCAGACCCAGCATGATTTGTATTTGACTTTCACGGTATGGCTATGTTGAAGCTTCGGAGCTCAAATAAAACTTTTTATCACGTCTATATCTTCGACTTCATCGAGTGCGAATATGAAAGCTCCATATGGCATTGTAGTAGCAGTGCAGATTGCGCGCACTTGCTACCACAAATCCCATTCACACGCTCCATGGTATGCTTGAATAATAAAGAACAAGCACTCAAAGAAAAGGATAACAGATGCTACACCGACAAAGCTTATATCAAAACACACTTGTATAGTCACTTTCATTTCTCATGGACTAAGTACATATTACGATACGCGCTACTGCCTCTCCTTGCATGTTTTTCACGATGAGGTCATTATTTTCCTCACACTAGCAGACATCTAGATGCACATCAAGCCTGCGGGGATAGCAAAGGGGTATGAAGTCGCTCATTGAGACAGCTGGTGCAAAGTTAAGGAGCGGTTCTGCAGGTGCTTTTTATGGGAAGTCTGCCCACCTTTTCCATAACGCGATACATTAAGACTTGGGTGCAGTTGGTGCTGTCTCCATTGTGAAAGCCGATATCATGCAGTTCAAAGATGACGTGTTAATTGAACAACAACCTGTCGATCAGTTCGATATCAACGGGCTCATTGATACAACTGAGGGCCTTGAGATCAATCCACAAGAGGTAGGCGCATATATGATGAGGATTACCTAAGATTATCAACGCTATATTGGAGAACATTCAGGATTATTTTGACGAACGAGCGGATCAAACAAAATCAACTGTATCGGATACCGACGAAGCGTTAGAGACCAACAAGAACAATGATCATGAATGAGGCGGAGAAAATTTTCAAAATCAATCTATCACTGAACAATAATTGACCACGTTCTGTCCCCTTTTCCTCCTTTCGTTGATCATTAAGGTAATCTTGGGTTGGCTACTGGCTCTAAAATAACCAAAGTTACGAAAATGCTCTTTATCAAACGCGAACCTTTCCCCCAAATTAATACCGGCGATTTGAGGCGAGATAAGTGCACTTGTCCGAGAGAGTTAAAAGCGTCAGAAGGTACTGTTAACGAAAGCCGTTTTCGTTTCGTGAGACTATCCCCGATGGATGTGAACACACCAATTCGATAGACGCGCAGCCAGATAAAAGCTCAGGTGGAGGTATTCATCACAGAAAATACTGAGCAAAATATTCTTTTCAAAACATTTAATTGTTATTTCTTGATATAGCTTGTTTCACAGCCACACTCGAAATAATCACACGTTTTTTCATAAAATCTCAAATTGTAATTTGCTATCATTTTTTTGTTCATTGAATTCGGTCTTTTCTTCAATCCATCGTAAGTTGTTCATTTCCATCAAGCTCTACTATGAGGCCCTGTCGCACCCGTACTCTTCCACTCAGCGTGTTTTCGCTAACGTCAAAAAACGCCAGACTTTCAGGCAGATTCCCTAAGTCGAATGTGCCTGAAAAGCGATTCTCTGAAAGGTATATGAACCTCATGGACTTTGGCAGTCGTGTGAAGTCCAGCGAGTCTTTAATTTTTTCCCTAGATTTATATAATCCAAAGCTGCCGCAAGGGAGGTCAAGCATATTATGCCACTCAGCTGATTTTTTTTATAAAAGTGCGATTTGATTGAACAACATTTGATTGATTGTTCAATTTGTACGTGCATTTCGACACGTATGCACATACCCTCTGCTTATCGCGCTTTTCACGTGGGCTAGTTTCGTCCCGATTTTCGTCCACAGAGAATTAGTGGACGTTCTCTCGTCTCGCCACCAGGAGGATCCGGGATCCCCCATATCAACAAGCGGCGGTTTCCCGAACCTCCCCATGGATGGGTACTAGTCCTGACCCACCACCTTGCGGCGGCCGTCGATAGGGTCGGCGCCAAAACTGAAACACGACGAGAGTTTGGAAGGCTCCTGGCTTCCCCCAAAACTGGGGTACTGGTCCAACCCACCACGGAGAAGTGTCCTTTCGTCGGGTCAGCGGTGAATTGGTTTTCACTGAGATGTAGCCTCCGAACCTCATCGGGAAGGGTATCCAGATCGAGACTACCGGTCAGCTGGTTGTAATAAAGAACTACTTCATTCATCTTCCCCGGGAGATCGCTGAGTCGGATTGTACCGCTGAGGGTGTTCCTGAACATCTCCACAATTTCCATACTCCATGGGAGAAACTCAAAGCCGAGTGTACCTCCTCCATCCTGGTGATTAAAAATCCACTCGAACTCCTTGAATTCCCCGTCAGCGTTACACATCATGCCGGTCCACTTGCAAACCTCAGCCGGACTATCTCGTTTGCCACATATTGCGTCCACCTGATCAAGTCCGAATGTAAAAAGCTCCATTAAGTCTTGCTGCGATACCGTCAATCGGTCGAATCTGCGTATTACATCATCGGAGCATGCAAAGTAGACTGTCGCGTACACTTTTGACAACATTTTGTGCATAAAGAAATATTCAAGAGAAGTTGACAAATATCATACAGCAGAATTTTATTTGACTGAAACCACTCGAACCATGCTTCGTACACAAGTTATGTGCGATAGACCGAGATTGTAGTGAGAGAGTGCATTCCGTCTGGATCGACCGAATACAGAATTATCTCATCAAGAAACCATTTCATCGCTTGGCTGGGCGGTGTTGGCTTCATGTACATCTCAAAAACACATCAACAGTAAGGATAGGAGATAACTCAATAGCGTACGAAATAAGTCAAAGAGTTCAATTTTCCTCTTTCAGGCTTCATTGTCGTCCTTTTTTGCTTCAGACCGTTTCGGATACTTATCCTTTTTCCCTTAATTACAATTACAACACTGCTGTACCATCAATAATCATGTTATGATCGCCACGAATCTTATTTCCACCTTTCGTAGTGTACGTCACGCCTTCCTACTGGCATACCTCGGCTGGATTATCTCGAATCTCACATATGTTTTCGGGATTATCAAGTCCGAATATACAAAGCTCTATCAAGCTCTGCTGGGAAAGCGTTAATTTGACAAACTTACCGAGACCATCGTCGGCACAAAAAATATAAAATCTGCTTGCCAGTCGGATAACATTGCATGAAAAGTAATAAATTGAAAATGAAGACTAGTGGACTGTGCGAACGGTTCGTAGGCAGTTGTCTGCGCATTTCGGGTGATTGTATGCAAAACTGAGAAAGAAAGCGGAAAGGTGAGATAGATAGAGATCATTTTTTAATTATTTCAATACAGTAATGTGCCGCTTAAGATTATAAGTTGAAATTCGTGCGGAATTAACTGGTGATGCGAAACTTAACGAACAAGAAAACACACAGTTCAGTGCACACTAAGCGACAAAATGAATATGTGTCCAAGAGTGCACACAATTACAGCTCAGCTTATGCAGGCTTTGAACTCTCATCACATGACACATACTCGGCACACAATTTTCCCTGGACGAGACGAGAATCCGAGACATTTCAACTGGTAGACAGGTCTTCATGCCAACAACACTCATGGTGCGATGATTCCGCAAGTTGATTGAGTCGAGCGTCTCCGGGAGGCGTAGCAGCGTGATGGGTCCAGACAGATCGTTATGTCTGAGATTCAAAAGCATCAACTTCCAGGACAAACACATCAGATCCAGCGTTCTAACAAAGCACTCAAGATCACATGGAAGGCGTCTTGTGGGGCTCGGTACAGAACTCTTTTCTTTTCTTTTCTTTTTGAGAAGGCACTCTGTGGTCATGCTTAGAAGCCACACTAGGTGAAGTAGAAGTAGGTTGGCGGATGGGATGATATACCGCATGCTCTTCACACATTTGTCAATGCACGGGGCTCTGTATCAGTCGCAGGGTGAGTGCCACCCATCCTTACTGAGGTTTTTGAGAAAGCTTTCAAAGGGGTCTCGGAGAATCGGAACACACTGATGGGTTTTGCATGCGTTGAGTGGTATATGTTGTAAGGTCGGCGAGCGCTACTGGGAGGGAAAGTTCGCCGCAGTAAGGCAATAAGCCCGCTCATTTTTTACCAAGATGAAGAAACTGCCGACAGGAAGCATTCTGTGCAATTATGACGATTTGTCCCGATGAATTTCGGCTGCCACTGCGGAGAAAAAAATAAAGTGTTTATTTTGACAACGACATAAATCGACAAATGTCAACCAGTTTTTGACTCCTCGGATGAATGAATGGATGTCCACGATCTGGAATACACTTCACGAAATCTCGAGCCCTAAAAAAAACATCATTGAAATATAGCGTAATCGAATCACAAAGCGCACAAAAGTTCATTGTCACCGACTGTGAAGCCAAGAAACTCGTATACATTCAGTCAATTTGATGTGTGTTGAACGTATCTCTGACTTTATGCAGTTTGACCTGCATCGCGTTTTCTATGCAAGTCAGTATCTATTCCATATGCTGAGAGAAAACGTTGCACGATGTGCGTCACACAACAGATCAATACGTCTCCCAACGCCACGAGTCAGTATGTAACAATATTTCCGTCGACGTATTTGGGAGACGAAATAGTTTCCTGCGATTCTTCCCGAAGGTTCACCCTGCGTGGTGGGATTCGCTCCATCAACTCAGGGTGCTGATAAATATATCGTCGTATGCTCGATGGACTCGTTTGCATACGGCCTTTGGAGGATTCGAGCAGATTCCTGAAGATTTCCCCTGGATTTGCGATTTTTGCTGCGAGAATCTTTCGAATTTGCTTGGCGATCGCAGGCGTGATGGACAGACGGCCGATGCCGGCGTTTCGCGCTCGGTCAATGGCGAGTTTTTGTGCGACCTCCGCAGAGTAGGATTTTCCTGGAAGTGTGTTTCGTCTCATCTCATATCGGATGGAAGACACAGCACGTCCGATTTTTTGAGAAAAGACTTGTGGTGATTCGCCCCGGCGAAGGTGTTTTTCGATGTTTTTTCGGTCTTCAAAGGTGATGTTTGTGAGCATTTGTTGAATGATTTCTCAATTTACTTGATTCAGAGAATCTATGAGAATAACAATGAATTACAAAGGAATTTCAAGATAGAAACTACACAAGAGTAGTCAAGCAGGGGAGTCGTAGTGGATTCTCAACTTTCCACAAGATCAGTCATATGACACCTTCAATCTTTCCGTGTTGATTACCTAGCCGTCACGTTTGTTTTACAGATAAAAATTGTTCGCATCGGGGTTTCGGTAAGACTGTTTGTTGAGACGGTTGCTGATTCTCGCTAAAAATGCTTGCAATTTTCGAAATTCTTCATTTGGCTATTATTTAAGAATATGATTTTTACTTTCTTCTGCTTTTAATTTAGGTTTATTATGCAAACGTCTCAAACGTATCCCATACAAAGGAAAAAAGGGCAAAATCACGCTCGATGACAAAATGAATCCACAAGTTCAGTACGCAATACAACCTTATCATTCCTTCTTTCTCTTGACATGAGATAAAGCGCAAATTGCACTACCGAATGTTCTAATGTCGAAAGTTTGGAAGCAGTGCTCTATTCCTCATCGCGCTCTCCGGGTGAATAGCGCGGACAGCACCAATTCGATTACTCCAATTGTTATTGCACACCAGCAAAATGTGGTTAATCCGAGGCGTCAGTCGGTCGTAGAAAGCCACCGATTGCCGAATGCAATTACTGCGAAGAGAAGATCATTGCAAATTTTCTGGAAAGCTGATGGGCTCGATTGGATCAGCCAGCTGATTTGTTCGCAGAATACACTTTTGGAGCATCGATGCCTTCGATCGATCCAGTGAAGGCATTGGATCCGAGAGATAAGCTCTTCATAGATCTGGATGAAGATGCCAAATCAAGCGTGCCCGTGAGATTATTCCACGGGACCACGAATTCCCTCACAGTGGAGGGCAACCATTCTAAATGAACTGACCCGGCAAGTCTACAATCGCGCCAATTAATTTCTACCACTTCACCATCCTCGATTGTCACGCCTTCCCATTCTTCAATGTCTTCCGGCTCATCAGCGTCTCCGCAAATCTTCTCTTTGTTCGTTATTCCTTCGATAACCATCTTCATCAATGCCTGCTGCGGGAGAGGCTCGTGGTCAACTCTGCCAAGTGAAAAATCGGCAGTGTCGAGGAAAAGCAACTCGAATCTCATTTTATGTTTTAAAGCTTACTCCAAAAAAAGATAAATACACTCTATCTGGTCCGCCAGCACACTCACCTGAAAAAGTCACGTCTCATTACTAAATATATCGCTTTCCGGCCGCCCTTGGATACATTTTCTTGTATGCTTGTATAAGCTCGTTTACACTTTCTGAAAATGCTTACTCCTATTCCTCTTCCAAAAACGATTAGGAGTAAATAAAATTTATGACCCTAAAGTCGATTTTCCAAGGTAAAGATAGATAAAAACAATCTTCTATGCAAGCACCCCGAAGCTTACCAAGTCGACCAAGTCACTCAGTTTTATTTGTTTTGAGAGTGCATTTTCATTGAACCGTTTGTTCAATTTGCACGTGCCTTGTGACACGTATGCACACGCCCTCTTCCCGACGACAATAGAGAGAGGTTCCAGACAACAATAGTGCAACGCTTTGGTCATTTCCATCATGAGAAGCTTACTGCGTATGTATTGCTTTGGGTTCTGATATAACTCTGTTATCAACCACGGTGTCTTTCCTTATATGTGTTCCACGATAAGCTCCTCATTTCCATCCAACATACATGTGCACCCAGCTGGCACTCGCACAGTGCCACTGAGATTATTCTCACCAACCCACAGATGCGTTAAATTCCCAGGTAGATGCCCCAAGTCGATCGTCCCAGAAAATCTATTGCTATAGGCGTAAAATACCTTCATAGAATGTGGAAGCCTTGTGAAGTCCAGTGTTCCTTCGAAGTTATTTTTCGATAGAGAGATACGATAAAATGCTGGCGGAAGAGCAGTCAGACAAACTGTACCAGTCAGCCTATTTTCACTCACTACCAAGGATTCCAGCTCCTCGGGGAGTTTTTTCAGAGATATTCTCCCGGTAAAGTTATTCTTACTGAGATATAGTTTTCGCATCGCCCCGGGAAGGCTGTCGAGGCAAAAGCTACCTGAAAGCTTATTTTGGATGAGAAGGAGCTCTTCCATACTCTCTGGAAGGTCCGCAAGTTGGATTGTTCCACTGAGAGCATTGTCTACCATCGTGGCTTTTTTCATAGTATACGGGAGAAACGCAAGGCTCAGTGTACCAGTCCCTTCTTGGCGTTTCATTAACCATCGAAAGTTTTCCACTTCTTTGTCGGCATTGCATTTCACGCCTGTCCATTCACATACGTCATCTGGATCATCCAGACTGCCACATATATTCTCTGGTTTATTCAGTCCAAATATGAAAAGCTCCATTAAGTCTTGCTGAGACAGCATGGATCGGTCGAACTTTCCGATTCCATCGTCAGCGCATGCAAAGTAGACTGCCGTGTACATTTTTGATAAAATTTTGTGCGTAGAGAAATATTCAAAATTGACGCCAGATGAGCTGACAAATAGAACACATCACAATTTTATTTGACTAAAACCACTCGAACCATGCTTCCTACACAAGCTATGTGCGATAGACCGAGATTGCAGTGAGAGAGTGCATTCCGTCTGGATCGACCGAATACAGATTCATCTCATCAAGATTCCATTTCATCGCCTGGCTGGGCGGTGTTGGCTTCATTTACATCTCAAAAACACATGAGCAGTAAGGATAGGAGATAACTCAATAGAGTACGAAATAAGTCAGAGGTTCTGTAAAAGAGGGTTCAATTTTTCCCTTTCTGGCTTCATTGTCGTCTTGGCTTGCTTCATACCGTTTCGAATATTTATCCTTTTCCGTCCACGCGTTTGCGGCTACACAAGTACACCCGTCAGAGAGACTCAGGAGGCGTCGTGTTGCTTCCAAAAGCTTGCGGTATCGTATTACTTTCCACATTTGTGATGGCGGAATATCGTTCACCTGTACGAGGAATTAAACTCGGGCATTCTTGAGAGGTTCAAAAATTGAACTTAAAATGGAAGCAATTTTACGATTCAATATGAGGCCTCACCAGGTTTGCGTTGAAGGTCACAGAGCGCCGAATGTTGCGACAAAAGCACAAAGTCGGCGCTGTTTACCCACAGTGGGTGCAAGGGGCTTGGTTGTTGGAAGATCCTAGATAAAGAATCCGGTAGAATCTTTCTTCCCGCCAAAAAGAGATGGATCGTTGAGCCAGCCATATATCGACCATCGGGCAGATATAAACAGTGTAAATTTGTTTCGCTGGTTGATGAAAGCTTTCAGCCAGTTATTATCTTGCCACAAGTCTTCCAATCGGCAAAGTGGTCACACAGTATTTCGCAAATATTGCCCAAGATAGTCCCCCACTGATACGTCTAGGGCAACAACAAGGGCGGCATCACAGAGGTTCTTCGGCCGTTTAAACAACAGCTTGATCATTTTCCACTGAATGGGAATTCAAAACCCACTGATTGACCAATCCTATTGTCATCCGGGTAGAGCGATAAAAACTACTGAGCTTCATTGGACCAGCCTTCCACACACAGGAAAATACTCGTTTCAAGCAGATGAAAATCAAATCGAATTTAATTATTCATATTCACTCGAAATCATTTTGAAGAAGACAACAGCTTTTCGAGATTATGGCTCCGCTTCACTGCCCATGTTGGAACACATTCTCCGATAGAGGGACACGCCAATAGCCGTGCGTCCTCATACCCGAGGCTTGGAACACATTCACCGGCAGTACCAACCTCCAACATTTGCAGGCACATCTTCCAGTGCTGCACGTAAAAAACAGCCAACTGACAGAGCAGCCATTCCGTACGGCCCTCCCGGACACGGTATGCGCTGTTTTTTCTGCCACAAACGATTTCGACACTTTTACTGATGAAATTTTTGAGATTTCATCAGCTAGAGTTATTTGTAGTTCAAGTTGCTTCTAACTGTATTCCACGTCAATCTACCTACACTGAACATACCAATGCAATACACGCACAGTCAGATGAGACGTCAACTGGAGGCTTTCATGATGAACAATACATACATACCGAGGGAAATACTTTTTAAAAAACAGTTAATTGTCATTTCTTGATACAGCCTGTTTCACAGCCACATTCGAAATAATCACACGTTTTTTCATAAAATCTCAAATTGTAATTTGCTATCGTTTTGTTGTCAATCGAATTTGGTCTTTTCTTCAATCCATCGTAAGTTGTTCATTTTCAACAAAGTACGCTGTAAGGCCATGTGTCTCTCGCACCGTTCCACTGAGCGTGTTTTCGCTAACGTCTAAGTCCTCCATACTTTCAGGCAGATTTCCTAAATCGATTGCGCCTGAAAAGCGATTCTCGGAAAGGACCATTTTGCGGATGGACTTTGGCAGTCGTGTGAAGTCCAACGAGCCTTCAAAGTAGTTTTCTTCGACATGAAGAGTTTTCAAGGCTGGTGGAAGAGCAGTCAAACATATTGTGCCGGTCAGCTGATTTTCAGAGAGCGCTAAACTTTTGAGGCATTTGGGAAGGTTTTCGAGGGAGATTTCTCCGGTGAATTTGTATTAAACATGTGCCGCACGAATTTTATCCGCGGGCTCCGTGAGTTTTCGCTGCATGTACCAATGCAAATCATGCTGGCCACCAGCGCCCGTGTCTTATCACGGTGGTGGTGGATGTGCTCCGGACTCACGCCTCCGCCTGATACATGCCAAGGGCCGGTGCCCGGGTCTTCTGAGCGTCGTACGGTGAATTTGTTGTTACTGAGATATAGTTTCCGAAACGCATGGGGAAGGCTATCCAGATCGAGACTACCAGTCAGCTTGTTGCTCGCAAGAGATATTACCTCCATCTTCTCCGGGAGCCCAGCAAGCTGGATTGTACTACTGAGGGCGTTCATGAACATGCGCAAACTTTTCATACTGCATGGAAGGAACTCAAAGCCGAGTGTGCCGGTCCCATCCTCATTTTTGCAAATCCACTGAAACTCTTCGACTTCCCCATCACCATTGCATATTACGCCTGTCCATTCACATACATCACCTGGATCATCCCGACTGTCACATATCTTCTCTGGTTCATTCAGACCAAATATGAAAAAATCCATTGAGTCTTGTTGAGACAGCATGGATCGGTCGAACTTTCCGATTCCATCGTCGGCGCATGTGAAGTAAACTACCGCCTGCAGTTTTGACAACATTTTGTGCATAAAGAAATATTCCAAAATGACGAGATGGTTCGAGATAGAACGCCCTGGTCCAACATGGGTTCCTACGCCATCTTGCACGAAAATTACGCCCAATAGATTAATAATTTTAAGAAAGCACACCGCGTACAGATGAAGAAATATTCACCATTGACGCAAGACGAGTTGACATAAAAACTTAATACCCAACGCAACGTAAATTTGTTGCTGGCATAAGCAATTACTGGTTTCACAACACTTACTATAGTAGACCGTGCCTTGCTTGAAGTGATTAGCATTCATCTACAGATTTTTCAGTGAGGTCGGTAGGTTTATGAGTTTGATTGTCCCGGTGACTTGGGTATGGCTAGCGTCAAACACCCCTCAGGTGGGGTGGAAGACAACAGGCGAATTGCTCCTCTACTATGATTGTAGTAGACTATAACGCTCACCGAGTGGAAAGGAAGCTAACGTGTGTTCACCGGGCAGCTCAACTGTATAAAAGTGACTTCGAGGTGTCATATCGTTTTGGGTAAGTACTCGATGGAATAGGGACAGTAATCACCCTTCCGAGTTGTGAGATATCGAATGAGCCGATGACTGCACTCGACTGAAACTACGTCCTCTCTCCCATCTTTTCTTGACAGCCATGAGGTTCACCTGGCCACGCACTACGTTATGGAAACACTGCACAAGAGTTTGTTCCTGCAGGAATACTCACTCAACATGTGAAACTGCACTGGGTTCGGCGTGGGCACTGCGTATATCAGAGATGAAAACATTGCGGTATTTTACAAAGCGGGAAATTTTACGAAAAGGTGCGATTTTAGACTGGCAAGGCAACTTTCCATTGGGCGTACACTTATCTGCCATCGGGCTCACCATGACAATGCACAGACCCACTATGTGGATTGGCATGTCAACTAATGTATACTTCGTCGGGTCGGTAGCTTAAAATGGTAATAGATAGATTGATGATCTATTGCTAGTAAAGCATACTTCTAACGTGCTTGCTGGAGTATACTAACCCGATTACATATTCTGGGCCTAGTGCATCTAGAAGTTGACGATTACTCGATATACTACGCACGCGTTTCCATTTGAAGAAACAATCAAGTAATGATTAGTCAAGTGTAATCGTAATAAGCCGAACTACATACATTCAATGATTTCATCACATTGCTCGAAAAATATTACTTAATCCCCGAATACACAAGATGTTTACATCCATCACCAGAAAGCTGGCGTTCGATACTACAGGCCATTGGAGCGATATGGGTACCATTCCTTTTATTTATTATATGGATATGCGTCACAATTGCTTGCTAAATTTATAGTGTTTTGTAAAATGTGACTAATAGCTAATACTCCTAATGCATGTACTAAGAAGCAAGCACAGTGGAGTTACAATTTGGCAGGGCTTATAATAGTAAGCCTATTATAGCAGATATTGTAGCCTGTTTTTAGCCTGACGTGACGTTTCTAGCTATTATATGGTTTTACCTTCATATTATGACTGGTACATGTTGGTTAGTAAAGGAAAACGTAATGATTTCATGTGCACCATTCGACATGACATCGGTGACACGTAGCTGAAAGAAGCTATAGCTATAGTTCTTTGCAGATGCAGAAAATAAAATTACATCATCATCGAGAACTATTTTAGCTGCCGCATCAAGATTACCTATGGATTATAGGTAAGCATATGATTATGCTTTCATCTTATAGTATGTAGAACTTGACAATAATTATTACGGAGGCAAGGCTACCATATAAAAAAAGACGCAAGAAGTAATACTTTCTTTTCATCGGGAATTACTTAATGTCGTAATAAGAATGGTTTCTCACATTTGTAACAGCGAACAGTTCATCGGTGTTCAGTAATACATTTTTAGGTTGCATCCTCTCTAGATTGATATGGCGACTTCACCCTAGCACCGTTGCTAGCTCGAACAAGGTCTTCCCTGAATTTTACTGAATATACCCAGTAAACCAATATCCCGTTTAACGGGATTGCTTGTTTCAGAGCATATTACCAGTTTATATACAGTATTCTAGAAAGAGAGGCACTTGTGAGAAAAGAAATTTACGCATAATACACACACACATCACATTAGTTAGTTAGTCCGGGATGACACGAAATCCCACAGATTGCTTGATTAAAGACGATATCATATATGCTTGGTATTACTATAATATATAAACATCAATATAGATATATACTACCCATTCGTATTATGCGTGAATCTGGTTTTTGTATGAGAAAGTACTTGCCGAGGAAGACAATCGCCACACTTAGGTAGTAACCTCTATTGTGAGTGTAATACCATGGCAACGATAGCATCTGTATTTGAACAAAGTATGCATTTTATTNTCTGGGTCCCAGCGGACAATGTCCTCACACTGCAGCGTCAGAACGAATCGAAGCGCAAGAAGAAAATTTGCGTATTCATTCTCTATTTTCGATTTTATACACGCAGAAAAACTTTCGAACTGTGACCTTGTAACTTGAAGGGCTTAAGTTCAAATATTTCTCTACGCACAAAATGTTTTCAAAAGTGTACTCCGCATTCTACTTCGCATGTCGCTCGGAAGATGACAAAGACGTATTTGCCAGACAAAGGGACTTCAAGGAGATCATCTCATGCTGATGTGTGAGTTTCACCAACAATGGCGTAGGATTTCTGGAACCCATTTTCACTGTAACTGAGACGAAATCATTCATCATGTCTGCGGCATCTACTATCCATGCGTCGGCAATGCAATCAGAATGTTCGAAAACAGCAACAAATTTGTGCTGTGTTGCGTATTCAGTTTCTATTTCAACTCCCCCTACGTCAACTTAATAATATTTCTCTACGCACAAAAATGTGTTCAAAAGTGTACTCTGCAACAACATTTTGNCGGCAATGCAATCAGAATGTTCGAAAACAGCAACAAATTTGTGCTGTGTTGCGTATTCAGTTTCTATTTCAACTCCCCCTGCGTCAACTTAATAATATTTCTCTACGCACAAAAATGTGTTCAAAAGTGTACTCTGCAGTCTTCTTCGCATGCGTTGACGATGGAATTGGCAGGTTCGACCGATCCATGCTGATCTCAGCAAGAATTAATGGAGCTTTTTATATTTGGGCTGAATGAGCCAGAAAGGATATGTGGCAATCGGGACGATCCAGATGATGTATGTGAATGGAATGGGGTGAAATGTAACGGCGATGGGGAAGTCGAGAAGTTTCACTGGATTCTATAATAATAATTCTATTTTGCGTTGCGCGCTTTGGGTGCAAATCTTGCGGGTCAAGTAGTAAATATAAGCGACAATATTTATGAATTCAATGTTACAAATGTACGCGCCACAACAATCTATTGAACTCCGCAGGATTCTATCCATCGTGAAAACTTCTACGTAACGGATTTGCACCTGTCTGAGTTAATTGACACGTTCTGCATTCCGCTCGAAGTCTTGGAATTATTTGTTTGTCAGGTTAATTAGACTCGTGTCAACTCAAGATTTGAGGAGAGTAAAGAATGTCTAGTCGAAATGGTCGAAGAAAACTAACTTCTAGTCTTAACGTTAGAATACTGCGATACAACAAAAGGCATTCCACACACGAAAACCATGGAGCGCCTCGTCGCGCAGTGGATTCAATTCTTTTGACTTTTGTGTAATATAGATTGTTTCATTAATCGGCTTCATGGGCCTGTCGGTTTGCGAACCCTGCCGGATCACCTCGTGGATCTGAATCTGTCTATGAATCGGCTTGTTGGTCCGGTTGATCTTACGGAATTACCACGAAATCTTGAAACCCTCAGTCTATTCGGCAACGGTATTCGACAATCGGTTGTTTTCTTTGGCCATCTTCCACCAAACTTGAAACACATCTGGTGTCGCGATCTCAGAAGAGTTAACCGAATTGGCGAGCTGCGCGGCACATCCACTGAAAATGTGGAAAGGCTTGGGGAAATTTTCCCGGGTATTCCGCTGAAACATATTCATGTAGAGTGAGAAATTTCGGCGAGGTGTATTCCGCACGCTATAGTTGGAAAAGGGTTCTGTCTATTTCTATAATAATAATAATTCCCTTTTGCGTTTCGCGCTTTGGCTGCAAATCTTGCGTGTTTGAGTAGTAAATATAAGCGACAATATTTACAAATTCAATGTACGAGTGGTTAGACTCTGTCCCAGTGGCGTTCACGGCTAAATTTACAAACGTTCATAAAACCATCGTGACGATAATTCGTGTCTATTCATTCTCAAAAACAAATTTGCCCAAATGTACATCGCAGTAAGCAAAGATAATATTTGCTATAATTGGTTTACTATTGTAAGGCCTACCAAATTGTAACTTCGCTGTACTAGCTTCTTCGTACGAGCAATTATCGAACAAGCTACGGCTCATAGTTTTTGCGCCTACATCGGCGCTTCGTTTCTATCGTGTGGAATTTTATGTGTTACATATGTGCTACTATGCGTGATTTTATGTGCGGTAACTCATGTGCTAATTTTGCCACGCCTGCCCGTACTCAACTGCACATTAATAGTAATCTACCACAGGGTTTAATAATTTCCTTGCAGGTCACGCACTGTCAAAGTCAATCTTAGCGTATCTCACCATCACCAGAAAACTCTTTTGTACACATTGTAGTATTGTTTTTAGATGCGCATGTGAGTGTTTTGTACAGAGTTGGAAAGATGACCTTGACCGAGAGCCTCCGTATCATTCAAGCTAAAACCGTTTTGAATCTTGTAAGCTATATGGTATCTAGGTAGACACTCTACGGCAGGCCATTTGCTTAGATTAGAGAATAAACAAACTCATTCTATTTTCTTAAAGCTAAGCTGCGCAAGACGAGTTTGCATCTACAGCACTGGCGACAGTTCTGTTTTGTGAATGTGAATTATTGATAATAATGGTGATTTTACATGGAAATGATTGAGCAACATAACACTATGATGTAGTCTTCATGCAAGTATTTAGCTTTATAAACTAATTGCATTGTGATGGAAAATCCACTGCAGCAAACGTTATTTCAATGAACGACTTTTCGTCGCTTATATCGTAAAGATAAAGAAACTAAGTCCATGAGGGCCGTAAAGATGAACGTCGTCCCGCAAAAGAATGAATAGCGATCTTCAACGACTGTCATAGTTTCGTACATTGCCGCCGGTTATGTCCCATAAGCTCTGGATATTTAATATTACATGTAAACGGTTTAATAAATATCAGTAGATGTACTAATATTATTTCATATTTATACCAACAGCTGGGTGAGCATATGTATTTAAACAAAGTATGCCTTTTATTCTTTCTGTTTTATCTTCTCAACAAATGTTCGATCTTGAAGCATATACGCTGCTTATTCCCGCAGCGATTGTTGCTAGCGATAGCTTTACTGGAGGCCCTGTCACGTCAGTCAAGGGTCGCATGACTTCAAACGTGTCAGGTTAAACCAGTACCGATCTGCTCTAATATCTCGAGAAACATCTACCTGAATATTGTCTACGAGACCCCACCGAATTTATATATCCTCTCACCAAGGTTTCATCAAGCCTTGTTAAACGTGACCTGTCCCCAGCCCCATCTTCATGGCTCAGCTTATTTTACTCATAAGTAGATGCCCCAAACGTTTCCGATTACGTTTCCTCAGCATATAGTTAGGTGATCTACTCGGCCTCGGGGAATGCCGAGACAATTGGTGAAGCTCGCAAACATGAACAGAACATTCCACCGAGAAATAAAAGTCAGATATAATATATAAAGTGACTATGGCAGAAACTTGCACCTTTCGGAGAAATTCTCCCCCATTCTTCAAGTCACCGCACATCTGCAAATCGCACTGAGACGTATCAATGGCTTGACGTTCACAGCCTTTACTCCAGAGGTAAACACCCAATAGGAGCTCTGTCTGTGGGAAAAAAGCCCGTTCTGGATCCCAGCGGACAATTTCCTCACCCTGTAGCGTGAATACGAATCGAAGCTTAAGAAAACAATTTTCGTATTATAAGTTTGTATTTTCAATTTTATACACGAAGAAAAACTTTCGAACTGTGACCTTGTGTAACTTGAAGGGCTTAAGTTCAAATATTTCTCTACGCACAAAATGTGTTCAAAAGTGTACTCCGCATTCTACTTCGCATGTCGCTCGGAAGATGACAAAGACGTGTTTGCGAGACAAAGGGACTTCAAGGAGATCATCTAATGCTGATGTGTGAGTTTCCCCAACAATGGCGTAGGATTTCTGGAACCCATTTTCACTGTAACTGAGACGAAATCATTCAGCATGTCTGCGGCATCTACTATCCATGCGCCGGCAATGCAATCAGAATGTTCGAAAACAGCAACAAATTTGTGCTGTGTTGCGTATTCAGTTTCTATTTCAACTCCCCCTGCGTCAACTTAATAATATTTCTCTACGCACAAAAATGTGTTCAAAAGTGTACTCTGCAGTCTTCTTCGCATGCGTTGACGATGGAATCGGAAAGTTCGACCGATCCATGTTGTCCCAACAAGACTTAATGGAGCTTTTTATATTTGGGCTCAATAAACCAGAGGAAGTATGTGGCAATCGGGATGATCCCGTTGATGTATGTGAATGGAAGGGGATAACATGTAATGATGACGGTGAAGTCGAGGAGTTTCACTGGATTAATAAAACTGAGAATGGCACTGGCACACTCGGTTTCAAGTTTCTTCCATGCAGTATCAAAACGCTGCGGATGTTCATAAACGCCCTCAGTGGTACAATCCAACTGGCTGATCTCCCCGGGATGATGAAGGAATTATTGCTTGATGGGAACCAACTGACCGGCAGTCTTGAACTCGACAGGCTTCCTGCTGACGTTCAAGGTCTGGCTCTCAATTCAAACAAATTCACCGGGGAAGTCTCTCTCGAAAACCTTCCGAAATGCCTCGAATATTTGTCGCTCGCTGAAAATCAACTGAGCGGCACAATATGTTTGACCGCCCTTCCGCCAGCCTTGGAGTGTATGTTTTTAGAGAAGAACAACTTTGAAGGCTCTATTGACTTCACACGACTGCCAAAGTCCATGAGGTACATATACCTTTCAGACAATCGCTTTTCGGGCACAGTCGACTTAGGGAATCTGCCTGAGAGTATGGAAGAATTAAACGTTAGAAAAAATACACTCAGTGGAACAGTACGGGTGCCGGAACACGCGCATCGCAAAGTTGACGGGAATTTAGGTGTCTGGTGTTTTGAGGAAAACAACGAACTCACCGTGGAACGAGTGTAGTGCAGAAACATTTTTGGGTATCAAAATATGACTAAACGCGATCGATAAGAATCAAAAGGGATTATAGTGATATGAATGTGGTATGCTTGGAGACCTTTTCGGGGTACCGTACATCATCCTTTTCTCTGAGCGCTTGTTGGTTACAATTCAAATGTAAGACTTTCCCGCAGACCAGGTATTCAAAGCTGGGGACTATAGCTTCAGAAGGTAAAGCATGCAAATTGAGAGATCTCTTTTCCGCTATCCTTTAAATCTCTTTATGTGAAAAAACTTTCAATCACCTGATGTTCTGTGTCTGAAAGCCTGATAAATCACTTTGAAGGCTCGCTGGACTTCACATGACCTCCAAAGTCCATCCGCCGCGTTATCCTTGACGAGAATCGCCTTTTGGGAACAATCGACGAACATAATTTCTTTATCTTGTTCGTTGCGAGAAATGAACAACTTACTGTGAAACACATTGAAGAAGGAGCTAAATTTAATTGGCGACAAAACAATCACAAAATACAACTTGAGTTTAAAAAAAAACGCGTGAGTATTTCGAATGTGGCTGTCTAAAATATGACCATTGAGTGTTGTAAAAGTATTTTGCTTCCTATTGTTCTATCATGAAAGCCTCCTGTTGATGTCTCATCTAACGGTGCGTGAATTGCATTGCTGTATTTACAGTGTTGGTTGACGTGGAAGTAACTCAACATAAAACTCATCATGAAATCCAAAGATTTCTCCAGGAAAAGTGTCAAAATCGTTTGCCAAACAGCGCATCACGTGTCTGGAAGAGCGGTAAGGCAACGCTCTGGCAGGTATCTCCGAATGCGGTTTACGGTCACACATGTTTCTATCTTTATGGGTTGAATATATCATTATATATAATAATATAGAATACCATCCTACTATAAATATCTACTATCCTTCCATTCAAAGTATAAGTTCAGTAACTCGATTGTATTTCATGCAATGCCAATGTTTTCGATGTGCGCTGATTATCACAACGATCATACTGTGTTCGCCAAAACATGAGAGAACCTCGAAGCAAAGTGTGCCCCTTCATCCGCACAACTCGCTGGGAGTTCGCTGACAAAACGTGTTTGCAAGAGAAACAAGGCGACTTCAACGAAATCATCTCATGCTTAGGCCTGAGTTTCTTGAAGGATCATATAGGATTCTCGGATCCCATGTCTTCCCAAGGCGTCACAGGTTTGTTGATATTCCACTTGAACGTTCCCTATTGTGGGGGGTTTCAGCAGATCGCGAAATACTGGAAGCAATCCAGTTTTATGAAAGCACTGATCGAGCTGTGACTGACTGCGGTACCAGTAACTGCTCATGCCAGCAATCATCGTACCAAACAAGCAAACGTGCGACCTCAGCCTGAATATCCTTTCTGCAGATCTGATGAAAGGCCACCTCTTCGTGGAAAACCACCAGTTCACGTCTCATTTCGCTGGTGTATTGCATTGGTCTGTTCACAGTGTAAGTAGATTGACGTGGAAGCAATTATCGAGGTCAGCGCATTCCCGGATATATCGAGGTTTTCCATCCTTTCAGGAAGGTCACCAAATTTGTGTCGGCCCTTTGACAAATTTGATCATCTGTCTTTTATTTGCGTAAAGTCATTTAGAATGTTTACATCATTGGTTATTCCATGTGACGACGGCATTGGTAGATTCGAGGAATCAAAAATTTACAGCAAAGCCTTCTGGAGATTCTCACATTCGGACTCGATGAAGTCGAAGCATCCGGTATTCGTAAATCGACTGTTTGTTCCTCTCAATCAAGAAGTGGCCATTAAATATTTTAAAAGAGTAGTTTGCGCCGTGTTTTTTCGAAGAGCTCATGAAAGGAGATAACCCAATTCTGTTCTGTAAACCTTTTTCCAATGTTTTCGATGTGCGCACTTGTTTTCGCCTTTGCTGACATTACAAATATTCCGCCTGGCGACATAAACTTTCTTCTGCTGCAATAGCAAACCACTTTCATGGACCGTTTTTATTCACCGAAAAGTAAAGTAAAAGCGAAGACCAAGAGTACAAAGGAACATAAAGTTGAGCGCGCGGATTATTTAAGAAATGCCCCTTTGCGTGACTATTGCGAGTGGAAGAGTGTGAGGTGCGTCGAAGGGAAAGTGGTTCGAGTAGACCACATGGATCGTCACGATAAAGTGTTGGATATTCACTTGTTGCCACCGACCGTGGGAGATATCCATTTAACAAGCTGCTCGCTGGACTACGCACTTCATACGCGAGCGTTGCCACGTACATTGAAGTACTGCCGCATTAACCGCAATCGGCTTCGTGGGTCTATCGGCTTACGAACCCTTCCGGAACACCTCGTACATCTTAATCTCTCTACGAATCAGCTGGTTGGTCCTGTTGATCTTGCGGAATTACCACGCAAGCTTATAACCCTCGATCTGTCGGACAACCGTATTCGGCAATCAGTTATTTTCTTTGGCCAGCTTCCCCCAAACTTGATATACGTCAAGTTTTACTTTGTTGCGGGAAATAACCTAATCGGCGAGCTCCGTAGCACATCCACGGAAAATGTGGAAAGGCTTGGAGAAATTTTCCCGGGCATTTCGTTAAAGCATATTCATATAGAATGAGAAATTTCTGCCCGGTTAATCCACACGCTTTAGTTGAAAAGAGTTTACTATTCTGTAGTAATACTTCTATTTTGCATTCCGCGCTTTGGCTGCAAATCTTGCGTGTTTGAGTAGTAAATATAAGCGACCATATTCATGAAGAAAACGTAGGGAATGTACGCACCAGAACAATCCATTGGGCTATTCTTCTACGTAGCGGATTCCCACCTTTCTAAGTCAATTTACACCAGACGATGCATAAACACAATAGCAACGAAATCCGTACACGGATGCTGAGAGGTTGCACACCTTATCCCGCGCTACTGGTAAACCGCATGCCTTCTCATGCACTGTCGTTTTATTTAAGCTATAAGATTAATAACTTGATGGTATTTCGTATAGCCTCAACCATTCACCGGATTCATGATCATCGTCCTTGTTGGCCTTAGACGCTTCATCCCCAAGTATTCGCATAATAATTTTCTGCTATGTTCTATTTCAGCCGCCATCGGCAAAAACCATCGGTTTCAAGGCTTAAAATCTCGCAGTAAATCAGCTGAGCGCTAACCCGACGAAAGGACACCTCTCCGTGGTGGGTTGGACCAGTACCCCAGTTTTGGGGGAAGCCAAGAACCTTTTTAAACCCCTCGTCGTGTTTCTGTCATGGCGCCGACCCTATTGATGGCCATCGCAAGGTGGTGGGTCAGGACCAGTACCCAGCCCTTGGGGAGGTTCGGGAAACCGCCAAATTACTTCCAAGGGGAGAATCTCCCTGGTGGCGAGACGAGGGAAGACATCTACTAATCCTCTGTTGTTTTCAATCCGCGGGATGAGATTAGCCCACATGAATAACGCGAAAACCAGAGAGCATGCGCATACGTGTCGAAAGGCACGTGCAATTTTCAAATTGCGCTATAAAACAAACAAACGCGCTCAGTGGAACAGTACTGAAACAAGTGTATCGCAAGTTTGATCGAAGTTTCAGGTTTGGGGGAAACATGAACCTCACCGTCGGACGACTGTAGGCAGAGAGATTCCTTAGTATGACATTATGAATCCGATGGGTAATAAATAAATAATGGCTATAGTGATACGAATCCTCCATTTCTTGTGAATTGTTATGGTGATCTCTCTGTGGAACGCGTGAGATATCAGCAGCCGCAGTCAACACCAAATACATGTGGGAAAATAAAAATAGTTGGAAACACGACACGTCTTTTTAGCGAAATTCTGGCCAAAATACCCCGAATTCTGCAGGCGCAGTGCGCAGAGTTCTCCGATTGGATTCTTACATTTCGTGGTGCCACGAGTGCAATTCGCTGGGAACTGACTGTCGAGGACCTCCGATTGTTGCAGACTTCGGCGCAATTTTGGAATATCGACCACTCAGCATATTGTCTGCAATTCGGAGGTTGATGGGCTGGAAGATCAACGGATCCGGAAAGCCGATTCTTTCCAACGGAGCAGAATTGTAACAAACCACTTCCAGCATTAGTGAAGGTTGAGATACTCCATAGTCGGCGGCAACGATCGGACATCATCATTTCATGGTTCTGTCAATCATAGATCATTCAAGTCGCTCCTCCAGCGGTACACCATGCACCTTCACAAGCGACCACGGCAGCGTTAGCATATTCCGCAGATGAAGGGGAAAGTCGATAGAGAGGAGTTATCAAAAGTGGTCATATTTTTGCGGAAAGGTTGCTCGTCAGCTCTCTCTCTGTAATATCACTCCGAGTAAAATCAATCAGTACTCTAATTTGGACGATTTCCATGTTTATCCACTACTTACATCCGACGTTCCGAGTATCGCAATGTATACGCGCGTCTGCGGTTTGATCATCGAGGCAAACGATTCGAGGACGTTTTGCACTGTACAATTGCACGGATCGGAGACACTTTGGCAGTTGAAAATTGCTGATAAAAACTCTCGCTAGCTTGTTTCTCTCCAAATTCAGTAATACCATGCACGTTGGAAGGGAAGTCAGGCAAATGTCTCCGGCGAAGTTGTTTCTGGCCACATGGAACTCCTCGAGTCTCGAAGGTAGCGTGCGCAATTCAAGTGTACCATGGAGTCGGCAGCTCGAGAGGTCAGCGTATTCGAGATATTTCGGTAGAAGGCGCGTCTCGAGGTTCGCTCAGATTGCTATGCCGGTGATTTCTGCCCGCTCAAGCGAGGGTGGAAGCCATTCCAATCCATTTAATTTCACTATAGTGGTGCACCCCACGTGATACCCACAACTATCTTGTTTCGCCAGGTCACACCGGCCCACGCGCTTCTGTAAACGTTTAGGCCTTTTGCACGTGAGAACAAACGCGCTCAGTGGAACAGTGCGGGTGCCACGTGGCTTTTTATCGTACTTTGAGGGAAATGAACAACTTACCGTTGAGCACATGGAAGAATAAGCGAAAATGTTTTGAACACGCGAGCAAAATAAAATTCAAGTTTTAAAAAAACGCAGGAGTATTTTGAGTGTGGCTGTCTAAAATATGGCCATTAAGTGTTTTAAAAGTATTTTGCTTCGTATCATTCATGATGAAAACCACTAGTTGACGCATCATCTCGCTGGCCCCGATAATAAGACGGACTTTGATCATTCGCCAATGTGAGGCATTTGGCCCATCCACTGATGGGGAGAGTGGAGGGTGTTTTTGGCTTCAACAGTTGAGGCTGTTTCCATCGACCTATCTCATCGTTCACCCAATTGCCACCGACCTGATAAGCAATCGATGCGACACCCACCTGTGCGAACTCTCGCTAGAGAGATAATAGCACGTCAGCATAGATTCTTACTTGGGACTTCAATGACCTCCTTAAACGAGGGGACTAACCCGACGAAAGGACACCTCTCCGTGGTGGGTTGGACCAGTACCCCAGTTTTGGGGGAAGCCAAGAACCTTTTCAAACCCCTCGTCGTGTTTCTGTCATGGCGCCGACCCTATTGATGGTCATCGCAAGGTGGTGGGTCAGGAACAGTACCCAGCCCTTGGGGAGGTTCGGGAAACCGCCAAATTACTTCCAAGGGGAGAATCTCCTTGGTGGCGAGACGAGGGAAGACATCTACTAATCCTCTGTTGTTTCAATTCGCGGGATGAGATTAGCCCACATGAATAACGCGAAAAGCAGAGAGCATGCGCATACGTGTCGAAAGGCACGTGCAATTTTCAAATTGCGCTATACAAAAAACTCAGCTGAGCGGTACAATATGTTTGAACTCTTTTCCACCCACCCTAGAGTTTATGAATCTAGGGAAAAACAACCTTGAAGGCTCGTTGGACTTTACACGACTGCCCAAGTCCATCCGCAAAATGTTCCTTTCCGAGAATCGCTTTTTAGGCACAATTGACTTAGGGAACCTGCCTGAAGGTATGTGGTTTTTAAACGTTAAAAACAATGCGCCCAGTGGAACACTGCGGGTGCCACATGGCGTTTTGGCGATCCTTGGTGGAAATGAACAACTTACAGTGAAACGTGTTGAATAAAAAGCCTCATTGAATTGACAACATTACATAAGTATTAACCGCTATTTTGCAATACCATAACAACGAGAGCATCTGTATTTGAACAAATAGTGCATTTTCCTCCTTCTTCTAGCTACTCATCAAATGTTCGATCTTGAAGCATAAACGTGAACCCCTGGTGATCTCACAAGATTGCTACGAAGCATGGCAGACTCTCTACGAACGAATCCCGCGGGCACTCACATACATTATACTGACTATGGCCAAAACTCCAAAGAACTGAACCCGAAAAGTGAGCGCCCACCAGATATTTCAGACATTCTGGGCGAATAACATTCAATAAACATCAAAAGTGTCTGCAATTGCTGCGGATAGTGAATTGCTACGGGATCTGCTTTATATAGAGTGACCACATCTCCTGATAAAAGATCAGCGGTTGCACACCTTATCGCGCGCTACTCGTAAACAGCATGCCTTCTTGTGCACCATCCTTCGATTCAAACTAAAAGTTCAATGAATTATATTTCGTTCTATCTGTGTATTCTATTCTGTAAACCTTTTTTCAATGTTTTCGCTGTGCGCACTCGTGGTCACTTCTGCTGACGTTTCAAATATTCCGCCTGGCGACAAAAACTCCCTCCCACTGCAATGGCAAACCACTTTAATGGACCGTTTTTATTCGCCGAAAAGTAAAGTAACGGCCGGAAGTAAGCGTACAAAGGAAAAGAAAGTTGATCGATCGGAATGTTTAAGCAATGCCCCTTTCCGTGACTATTGCGAGTGGAAGAGTGTGAAATGCGTCAATGGGATAGTGAGTGAAGTAGACCACATAGATTGTCAAGATAAAGTGTTGGATATTCACTTGTTGCCACCGACTGTGGAGTATATCCGTTTAACAAGCTGCTCGCTGCGCTACGCACTTCACACGCGTGCGTTGCCACGGGCATTGAAGTATTGCTTCGTTTCAACTAATCGACTTTCTGGGACTGTCGGTTTGCGAACCCTCCCGGAGCACCTCGTGAGTCTCGATTTGTCTGTGAATCAGCTGGTTGGTCCTGTTGATCTCACAGAATTACCGCGTAGTATGAAAACCCTCAGTCTGTACCACAATCGTATTCGGCAATCAGTTGTTTTCTTTGGCCAGCTCCCACCAAACTTAAACTACGTCAACCTTCACTTTGTTGCAAGAACCAACCAAATCTGCGAGCTGCGCGGCACATCCACCGAAAATGTGGAAAGGCTTGGGAACATTTTCCGGGGCATTCCGTTGAAAACATTCATATAGAGTGAGAAATTGCTGCGAGGTCTATTCCACACGCTTTAGTTCGAAAAGGGTTTACTATTTTATAATGATAATTCTATTTTGCGTTGCGCGCTTCGGCTGAAAAACTATCGTGTTTGAGTAGTGAATATAAGCGACAATATTCACGAATGATTTAGGTGGAACAAAATTCCATTGACCTCCACAGGATTCCATCTAGCGCAAAAATCAGCATGGAGGCCAACGGATACTTTGACCGAAAAATCACGAAAAAGCCAACGAAATAGATACTATCAGCCTCTACCACGAAAGGGAAACAAATCATCACTTCGTCGGCCACCGGATGAATCTTCTGTTCGCGTTGCTGTTGATTATGACTGGAGCGGATACTCTGAACCGATCCTTTCTCTGTACATATATATATATATATTCTATCGGCCGAGTAGTGGACAGAAGGTCAACCCCACAGAGAAGCAATCGCTTCACAGTATCCACTCCTGTGATAGTCAACAGCAACGCGAACAGAAGATATATCCGGTGACCGACGAAGTGACGCGGCGTCGAACCGAGAATAGCCCTCTGCATTCTGTTCATGAGACCACTCGACACCGAGAACATCATACGCTAAACATCCGCACGCACTTCAACGGCTTGACCGGGGTGCACTACTCGCAGGTTATCTGCGGGGTTTTAGAGATGTGCAGGAAGGCAGGAGTGTACAAGAGCAATTTCTGGGTCACAGAAGCCGATCTCGCATATCTCGCCGATCTTCACAATCAGTTCGAACCCAAATTGAAGGCAAATGCCAAACCGAGCCACGTGCGCGGAAACCTGAGTCATCGAGCGTTCTTCAATTGCGAGCAGTTTGAGTACCCATGCTTTTCGGACGTGTGGGGCGTCACGATGAAGCTCGATCGTCGCAAGTCAAACCTACATGACTCGACGCGACTCGGGTTTCAGGGGAAGCAGGTGAAGGGGAAGCCCTCCGGAAAATGAAGAAAGCAGAAAAATGCATGAGATTCGGAGAGTGGGTAGAACGCTTATACACATCTTCATCGCCCAGGAAATGTGAGCCGGCAATTGGTTGTGATTTCCCTGCCCCCGTTGAGAATGCCAAGCAACACACTGTCCCTCCCCCTGCCCAACCAAAGCGTTGCATGGGGGAAATTTCCGCAGGGCTCCGGGGGGAGCTTTTCATATTTAGACTGAATAAAACAGAAGAGATATGTGGAAGTGGAGATGAACTGGCTGATGTAAGTGAATGGCAAGTCGTGAAATGTAATGCTGATGGGGAAGTCGAGGAAGATGGAGCTAGTATCTCTTTATGACACCCAGTTGGCCGGCAGTCTCGATCTGGATGGCCTTCCTGCAGTGGTTCAAAAACTATATCTCAGTACAAACAAATTCACCGGAGATATATCCCTCGAAAAACTCCCGAAATGCCTTAAATATTTGGCGCTCTCTAATAATCAGATAAGCGGGACAATATGTTTGACCTCCCTCCCGTCAGCTTTGTGGTGTCTTCGTCTAGGGCAGAACAACTTTGAAGGCTCATTGGACTTCGCACGACTGCCAAAGTCCATGAAAGCCATGGCTTTTTACGAGAATCACTTTTCAGGCACAATCGACCTAGGGAATCTGCCTGAGAGTATATTAAATTTCGACGTAAGAAAAAACGCGCTCAGTGCCACAAAGCACTGTGTTTTTCCTTTATGGAAATGATGAACTTACTGTGGAGCGCATTGAATAAAAAGCTGAATTCAACTGAGAACAAAACAATAGCAATCGACAATCTAAGATTTATTGACAAAGCGCGTGATTATTTCGGGTGAATACTGTCTCACGAATCTATGATGTGTTTGAATAAAGTACTCTGCTTCGTGTCAATGAGAGGAGATAACTCAATTGTATTTTGTACAACTTGTTTTCAATGATTTTGATTTGCTCAATCGTGTTTGCCTCTGCTGAAGTTTCAAATAGTCTGCTTGGCGACAAAAACCCTTTTCCGCTGCAATGGCAAACGACTTTAATGGCTGTTTCATTTGCCGAAAAGTAAAGTTGAGCGAGCGGATTCTTTGAAGAATGCCCCTTTGCGTGACTTTTGCGAGTGGAAGAGTGTGAGGTGCGTCGACGGGATAGTGGGTGCAGTAGACCACAGAGAGCCTAGCGATAAAGTGTTGCTACCGGCCGTGAAGTTTGCAGATGGAGAGGCGTGATGTGTAGGCATTGGCATTGCTACGCAGGAGCCAGAAAGGAACTGGCAGAATCGGATTTGCGCTTCTTCCATTTCTGAAAAATATCGAAATACACTGTAATGCGCTCGGGGGTGAAATCTAATTTGCCGATCTTCTGGAGAAGATAGAAAGCTTTTACCGGGGAGATATCTATCGAACAGCTCGATAAAAGCCTGTAATACGTGTATCTATGGGTTTGCTAGCTGCGCTGCACAGTCTGCGGTCGATCCCACCATTCCTGAGAAAGATCGCTCTGAGTTGAGGTTAATCGGCTTTGGATATAATATGTTCTCTGGCGGAATAGACTTGAGTCAGCTGCCAGAGAGGCTGAACTATCCGGGTGCTTCGAACGATAGGCCGAATGGAACAGAACAGGTTCCGTCAGGAGTTTTCTGTTGGGTTGTAGGGTGTCAAAGCCACCGCCTGGTTGACGAAACCAAGGACCTCACAGTGCAATATATAAGGAAAGAGTTTCCCCTTGACGAGAGAAAGACATAAAAGACCGACGCGAATTGAATCTATAAGAAATGAATGTGGTTCGACAGTAGACGTATTCAAGTCTTGTATGGTTACGAGATAAAATCACCTGTGGAAACTATGATTTCTACTCGTTACCAATGCCTGTGATCCATCTCAACCTTCACCCATGCTGTCATTTGGATGCGAACTAGGCGTATACGGATAGTCTTCACAAAGTGAACATGAGTTTGCGACTCCTGCAAAATCTGAGTATAACAGAACTCTAATCATGATTGTTGTTTCAGGTCGGAGTCGAATTGATTTGTTTGATTCTGCCCAACGCATGAAACCACTAAGAGAGCGCAGAAGCAAATTCCTCAACTGCTCGCCAACAACTTTTTGATTTTTTCTCATCGATCCATTTACGTTAAATCATCCGAAATGTACAAGCTGGTTTTCCCCGTATGTGACGACGGTACTAGCAGCGTCGATTGATCAACCACCTCTCAGCGAATTTTGATGGAGCAGTTTATATTTGGATTTCAAATCGTTGGCGAAAGACCAGGTGACGTATGCCAGTGGAAAGAAGTGACGTGCAACTGCGAGGGGGAAGTCGAGTGGTTCACTTCGATAGAGGATCTGTGCAATGAGACTGGCACGCTTCAGCTCGAGCTTCTGCCGTGCAGCATGCGTGGGCTCACTATGCGTCTCAATGCCCTCAAGGGGACGATCCAGCTTGCTGATCTCCCAGAGAAGATGGAAGTAGTAGATATCTATAACAGCTCGCTTACTGGTAGACTTGAACTCGACAGCCTCCCCGCGAGGATGCAAGAGGTTTTGCTGCGCCATAACGAGTTCACCGGGGAAATCTCCCTCGAACACCTCCCGAAGGGGCTGAACGTTTTGAGTCTCTCTGGAAACCAGCTGAGAGGCACAGTATGTTTGACCTCCTTGCCAGTACGATTACACAGTCTGGATCTATCAGAAAACACGTTTGGTGGCTCACTGGACCTTACACGACTGCCGGGTCTCATACGAAGCATTGATCTCGGTGGTAACGAATTCACCGGGGAGATCTCACTTGAATGCCTCCCGGGGTTGCGCGTCTTGGATCTCTCGGATAATCAGCTGAGAGCCGACCCGATGGATGGCCACCTCTACGTGGTGGGTCGGACTAGTACCCAGTCGTTGGGGAAGCCAGGCGCCACCCGATACTACTGGGATCCGCCCGGGTGGCATCGGGTATCGGCAAGAGCTTTTGTCATCCACCACTGCTGTGGAATACCGGCGTCAGTGGCCGCGAAGAAACAGAAACTACCACCACAGAGCGCGCGCATGCGTGCCGTGAGAGCTATCAATCTGATTGCTCTGCTTTTGCGGGCTGGGGACGTGCACCCGAATCCGGGGCCGAGCCTCCATGTAGCCCTGTTCAATGTTCTAGGATTCTCTCCTGGAAAAAAGATTAGCCTTTTACACAAGGCCAAAATGCTTGCTCTTGACGTGGTCCTCTTGCAGGAATTACACGTGACGGAAGACGAAGCTTCCAGGCTAGCGATACCCGGCTTTCATTGCTTCGCGGTAGCCCGTGATGCGAAGGGAGGAGGCGTAGCCGTCCTCGTCAGAGATGCTCTACAATGCTCTCTGACCTCCCAGTCGGTCTCCGAAGTGGTAGAACACACCACCGTCTGTGTGAAAGTGGGAGACGAACTCTCCTACTTCACCTCGGCGTACTTCCCTCGTGGACACAAAGTTAGTGCAGCGGCACTCAGCAGACTGTCACAGGATGACAGGAGAACCCATATAATTGGGGCTGACACTAACTGTCATCACGAAGATTGGGACAGATACGTGGCTCCGAATCCCGGCGGGACATATGTCGTCGATTTCTGCATCGACCAGGCGTATACGATCCTGAACACCGGTGAACCGACACGTCGGAGCTTAACCATACAAAGAGGGCAGCTCTCAGCGCCCGACGTCACTCTCGCTCGCGGCTGTATAGGCCGAAGATGGCAGGCCAAGCCTGACCCTGACAGCGATCACTTCTTTATCACTTTCGATATCGTGATCGGAGACGACGAGCCATTGGGGAGCCAAGTGCCTAAACGGTCCTATTACTCATGGGACAGAGCGGATTGGAAAGAATTCCGCCGCCGCGTTACAGAGGACTGTAAAGAGTTCCCAAAGAAAGGCACCCCTGACCAACAAGCGAAGTTCCTTTCACGGAGCATCGCAAAAGCGACAGCGGAAGTAGTCCCCAAGGGGGCTTCACACATCCCCATCAGCTGGTCTGCAGCCTTAGAGGATGCAACCCGCAAATGCGAAAGACTTTTGAGCCCGTTAGAGGGCGCCACCCCCACCCAGCGACGGCAGCTTCTTGCTGCAACGCAAGAGAGGAAGAATCTCCTAGACTTACACTGTAAGGAGGAGTGGGGAAAGATGTGTACGGACATGAAGCCAGCAAACTCCACCACGTGGAGAACGCTTCAGAATATCGTGTCGGCAAGACCGACACCGACGAACCTCGTCGTAGAGGGCGGCCGTGAGGTCCCCTTAACAACCGCGGCGAACCACCTTGTTTCCTTCTTCAAGAAGAAGGCCGTCAAACACCCGGAGGCCAAAGAGCCACAAGCGCCACCGCGCCCAACCAGTATGTTCCGCGCTATAACGCGGCAGGAACTCGTCGATGCGCTTCGGTACATTAAGTGTCACCGAGCGTGCGGTCCGGACGACGTATACAACGAGGCCCTGTTGCAACTACCGAGGGCGGCGCGCACAGCGCTCCTCCGTACGTTCAACCGGTCTCTCTCGCGCGGGATCGTCCCTCGCGAGTGGAAGCGCGGAACTATAGTCCCCTTCCTGAAGCCCGGGAAACCTGCCGGCAAGTTGGAATCGTATAGGCCCATCACGCTGACCAGCACCATCGCAAAGCTGATGGAGCGGATTATCCATGGTCGCCTCCGGCACCTAGTTACATCCGAGAACCAGGCTGGCTTCCGCGCGGGCATGAGCGCCACGGACGTCCTAATGTGGCTGCGCGCCCAGGTGCAACCCACCAGCGCCAGTAAAACGCCACGGACGTCAGCTGTCTCTGTGGACTTTAGCAGGGCCTTCGACTCGGTGGACCACGATCTGCTCTTGCAGCGCTTGCAAAAGCTCAACGTGGATCCACACTTAGCTCGCTGGACCCTTAACTTTCTCACTGACCGCCAAGTGCGCGTCAGAATGGGGCACAGACACTATTCGCGCACTAAAGTCTTCACGTGCGGTGTCCCACAAGGTACAGTCCTCGGACCACTCCTCTTCAACATATTCATGGAGGACCTCTCCGCTGACTTAAATCGCTCAGGGGCACTGCATTACTTCTATGCGGATGACCTGACGATCGTCGCTCGCGGACGAGATCGGGAGTTGGTCCTGAACCAGGCCCTTGACATGCTCAACCACTGGTCACGCACCCATTTTATGGACGTGAACGTGGGCAAAACAAATGTGTGCCACTTCCGCGGCCGCCGTGATGCCCCCGTGCTTCGTTACCGAGGCATGGAACTCGAAAATGTTGAAACCCCCAAACTCTTGGGCGTCACTTTCAGCAAGCATCGCGGCTTCGGTCACCACACCCAGAGCATGAAAACCAAGAGTCTGAAGACGCTCATCAAGCTCTCGGCGGTCTCTAACACACTGCTTGGGGCGTCGCGCGACGCGATCCGGTGCTTTCACCCAGCACTCGTTTCGTCGTCCATGCAGTACGCTTGCCCGGCATGGTTTGGCATAGCGTCGGACACGGACCTAGCCACCATGGACAGTGTGCAAGCCCGCGGCGCCCGCCTCGCATGTGGACTGCCCGCAACAACCAACACATACGATTCGTTGCTAGAGGCCAACGTGCCATCAGTGTCCGAAAAGGCCAAGTATCTTACTTTTAAGGCCTTCCTGTTGTCTTCCCTTCGTGGCGGCCCTCGAGCCGCAAACGTCGCCCGCTGCTTTCCGCCGTCCAGTGAGATCGGCAAGCTCCACACGGAGATAACTGCAGCATATGGGTCAGTGGAGCCGCTCGCGGATGCTCCAACGCTCAACCATCGGATAATTATCCGTCCCTGGACCCTTGAGGCAGTCACCAAAGAAATGGATGATGCCGTAAAGAAAAAGGTCTCAGGCGAAGCCGTCGCTCACCGCCACCCGGCCGACTATGAGGTATGGACCGACGGGTCATACATTGGAGACACATCTTCGGTCGCCGGGGCAGCCCTTATATTCAAGAAGGGCAGAGCGAATTACCAAACAGTCTCTGTCGGTGGAAAGGGGCGCTCGAGCTTTCGCTCAGAATGCCTGGCTCTACATGCCGGCTTACGTCGCGTTATCGCCGACAAGCGCCGCCACCGTGGCCAGCGTCTCCTAATTGCCACAGACAGTCAGTCGCTCCTAATAGCACTTCAAAGCCATGCAGCATGCGAGACCACCTCCACATCCGCGGAGTGTGTTGAGATGCTCAACAGCCTGGCTGGGCGAGGTGTAAAGATTAAACTGCGGTTTGTCTTCGGACACTGCGGGGTACCCAGAAACGAGCTCGCCGATGCAGCTGCGAACTCAGCACATGAGTGCAGCACCAGCTATACCCTCTGGCACCAGGATGCTCTGAGCATCGCCAAGGCAAAAATAGCGAATGACGCGTCCACAAAGCTGGAAGCACGCGAAACGCATCGAAGACGAGTGGTCGGCATCAAACCGACCAAGACGCAACACCTTACTGGTACTCGTCTGCATCGACC